>MQUG01003282.1:0-71096 GCA_007213375.1 Steinernema feltiae
CTACTGAACTCGCGCTTGCGCGCACACTAATAATAATAGACAGCACCTCCACGTGGACGTTTCGTAGACGCGTGGCAGTCCGTGCAGCCGCTGGCCACAGGGGCATCGTGGCAGGACCTATCCTACACCTCCCCCCCTAAACAACAAGATGCTCGTCCCGAGCATAAACTAAACATCATAACCATAATACATCCAATGAACTACGAAAAAAGCTATCTTCGAACAGCGGAGCCTCGGATGCGCTGACGTTTCCTACTTCTGCGACTGGTATAAACGGACCAATTTCGTCATCTTCGTTGACCGCGTCTTCTTTGGCCTTCGGTGCACGCGTTACATCCGCGTATGTTCTAGTTCCTGCGTTGCTGGGTGAATTCCATTCACAAGAGTCCCGAACATTGCCTTGCCGCTTCGATTTTTCCCTTTTGGACGGCTCGGTCTTAGCCTGACGCAATTGCGTATCCGTTCCTCGAGATCGGTTAATCGTAGGGCGCGAAGCTTCACCAGATGGGAGAGTTGTTTTCCCCTTCGGCGCTTTTCTTTCTGCCTTCTTCGCAATCTCCTTTTGCTGGATAGGTCTCGGTTGAGCCTTGATGGATACGACATTTACTCGTTCCCTGGTTGAGCGATCGCATCCATTCTTCCGTTCGTTGCGTCGTTCTTGTTTCGGTTTCTTCTTTTCCGGCTGCTGGCTGAGCGCGGCGAAACTATGGAACGTTCTGTTCCTTCCATCGTACAGCTTGAATCCTAGTCGATGGAGAAGATCAACTCCGATGATAGCATCATGACCGAATGTATCAGGAGCGACGGTGAAATCCGCATCGGTCAAGTTTCTTCCGCGGTAATTGACCTCGGCGTTTGATTGTCCCAGGAGTTTGACTTGTTCTCCATTCGCTGCAAGACATCGTCGACCTTTCGCTGGAGACTTCAGAACGTTTCCCTCTTGAGCGATCTGTGCGTAACACTTCTCCGATATAAACGAGTGAGGTGCTCCCGTATCGATAAGACCGTTCAGCAGGCGGCCATTCACTGTGATAGGCAACGTCGGCACCAGTAATGGATATTTCCTTTCTTCGGTTGCCTTGCAGTCGACTTCACGCACTTGATTATTCCGAGTGATATCCGAGGTATCTACTTCGCTTACGACTCGAACTGCACCCACGTAGTCGACGTTGTTCCGTGGAGGCTCCGATAGGCGTAGCTGCTGTCCTTGACGCTGGTTTGCTCCAATCGGGATTCGGTTGGCTTCGGTTGCCACCTGTTGACGTGCAAAGTTCTGTTGCCGTGGTTCAACGTTCTCCCGTTCTTGCCGGAATCCCTGGCTGGCATAGCCTTGCTCTTGCATGCGGTGATTCTGGAACTGGCGCTGGGCTCCCTGGTTTCCGTATCCGTGCTGGCGTGAAGTTCCGACATCGAAGATTCCTTGCTGTGGGGAGCGCTGACGGTAATCTTCTTCGTTCTTCATGCTGTCTCGCGTGTTTCGTCCCGGGCGTATATCATTTTCCAGGAGGATTGCTTCAGCTACCTTTTTTTCGAACGGCAAATGTCGCTTGGTGGACAGCATCTGCTTCAGCTGGATGTCCTTGACTCCTTCCAAGAAGTAATGGTTGAGGAGCCGCTCGTGGCTGCGTTTGCCCGAATCTGGGTATGCTCTCTTGACCGTGCGTGTTAAACGCTCTGCGTATGCGGCCAGTGTTTCTCCACGGTGTCTTGTGCAATTTGACGAGAGCGAGCGTATCGCTTCGGACTGCTCCGTGCTTGCTTCCAGAATGTGCTCCGATAGGTTCTTCTTGATCAGATGGTAGTTGCAGTCTACCTCTTGCTGGATTTCTTCCCCAATGCGTTTTGCTCGACCTTTGCATTTTGAGAGAAGTAGTTCAACTCTCTCCTTGTCACTAAGCCCTAGCGACAACTTTTCGAATCCATTGAAGAAATCGCGGAGGGTGCTTTCTCCCTCGTAGCCTGCCAGGCACGGAATCTTTTGGAGATCGGCGCTTACTTCCCGGAGGTCGCTCTTCTTCTGTGCGGCCAGCTGCAGGCCAATCAGCTGCGCCATCTGCTGCGACGTTTCCTGGATTACCGGCATCATCATGTGGTGTTGAGCTGGCATCATCTGCTGCTGTGGCGGCATTGCGTAGTTCGTCTGCTGCATAGGAAATCCTTGCCCAAACTGGTGATTCGCTGTCGGCTGAACGTTGGACTGCTGCTGCATTGGAGCTGGGTAGTGCATTTGCTGGTGTGGGGGCACTGCATAATACATCTGCTGCGGCTGGATTCCTGGGTGAAATTGTTGATTCATCGCCGGCTGAGCGTACGTGAATGCTGGATGACTTGGAGCCGCTTGTGGCGCATGACACGGGATCCCTGGCTGATATCCTGCTGCACTTCCCATAGGCATGACCACTTGACTTGGCGGCTGCTGGACGGGATAGTGGAACGAACTGTGTTGCTGAATGACCGATGCTTGAGTTGCGCAAGTTGCCACTGAATTCTTCATGATCACTGGGTTTGGCGACAGTTCCGTCTGCTCCGATATGGCATCCACGAATTTGCAGATTTCTGCGATTTTGCTGACATCCATGCTGCGCAGTTTGATGTTGAGCTCTTCGACTTCATCCATTGCTGGCGTCTGTTCGTTCCGGTGAGCCTCTTCTCGGGTACTGGGCGTTTGGATTACGCTTTGCGCGTTTCTCCAATCCTGCTCTTCTTCCCGCGAGCGTTCGTCTTCACCGTTGTCATCGTCGTAGATTTCAGTATCTTCCGACGAACTCTTCTCTTGCTCTTGCAATTGACGTATCTTCTCGTCGGCCTTGATTGCAGCTTGCCGCTTCGTCCGCGATGCCATTCTCTTCCCTGGTCTCGATGGACTCTGTGGTACTTGAATCGGGCTTACACGCTCGAACTCTGGTCTCGATGGACTCTGATTCGTTTCTTCGGGTCGCGGTAGACGGAGGGAAAACCGTACCGGAACTCCCGGGCACCAATAGAATTATTCGGTGGTCTACTACGAAGACCCCTACACACACGACAACAGTCACTCTAGACTGACACCTACGATACGACACAAAACACAAGATAACAATAAACACTTTATCTCGACCTCCGGTCGGACGCACCACACTTGACGAGCAATGAACCACTACTCAACTCGCGCTTGCGCGCACACTAATAATAATAGACAGCACCTCCACGTGGACGTTTCGTTGACACGTGGCAGTCCACAGGCACGTCGTGGCGGGACCAATCCTACAAGGCTCCAGAAAACGTTTATAACAGAATTTTAAAATTACAAAAAAATTAAGAAAAATACTATGCTTGTATGCAAACCCCCGTAAAAAAAAATAATTTCACGCCTTATTCCTACTTTATAAATTAAACTAAAAAATATGCCGTCTGCAAAAATAAAAATAAAATGCACATTTTGTAAATTGGAAACATTGATAAACAATGATAGCGGGATCGAGTGGTTCATTTGATTTTGACAGGCAGGTTGAGAACATGGCTGACTTGATTTCAATCAAAAAATCAGTTTTTAGCTTTATTATTCGAATTACAACTTAATTAATTATTTAATTTCAAGAAAGAGGTTTCAGTTAAAAAAAAAACGTTAGCAAAACATTGTAAAAGGTTTATAACTTAAAATTTTAAACATCTTTGCTTTGGAATGCTTTGGAATGCACAAGGTACATTAATTTTTTGAAATCAATTTGTCGTTATTGAGTAATTACATTGATACGCTTGATATTTGATACTTGATCCTGGACCCAAAAATTGACTTTTTTGGATGTGCGAATTTTTGACATTTCATAGTTTATCCATTCCGTTTAAAACTTTGATTTTGACAGGCAGGTTGAGATCATTCACAAAAAAATCAGCTTTTAGCTTTGTTATTTGGTTGCGCACAAATTAATTATTTGATTTCAAGGAAGAAGTTTAGGATTCCTGCAAAAAAACAATCAAAAATCAGAAAAACAAACCCAATCCCAAAAAAATTGGCCCATTTATTTTAAAACCCAACAAAACTAGTGTTTGGAGAGATTATCGAGTGAGTTTCGTTAGTTCGTGAATTGCACGCTTTGCTACAAAAATGAAAAAAATGTACAATTGCCGCACGCAATAACCATTCAGAATTCTAAATAAGACTCAGGATTCTATAGAATCTAAACAAAAATCAGGAATATATAGATCGCATGACAAACATTAATTCCGGAAGATACGTTGTCAATTATCAAATTTTCAATATTTTCAAAACTAACCAAAATGTTTGTTTACTAAACTATATAGAAATCGACCATTTTCGTCTAAAACGTCAAAAGATGACGTCTAAAAATTTGTTTTAAATACGCGTTTGACTGCTCACCTCAGGAGAAAAAATGGCAAAATAAGATTAGCTTGTATTGCAACGCCCAAAAATTAAATAAAAATTTTCGCAAATTGTAGAATGTAACAAAACAATTCTTTTGGAAAATGTAAAAAATTATCAAACTTGTTAGTTATGCTAATGAAATTCAAAAATACGATTTTTAAGTTACACAAAGGCACCTGAGATTAGCTTCTCTCAAGATGGTTAGAAAACGCAGCATTGACAAAATGATAATTACCTACAATAAAATAATTTTCTTATTTCCGTCTCAACGCGAAATCAAATTTGCAATTTTGAAATGCATCTGGCTTTATCCATGGACCCGTTCTCAAAAATAAAACAATTTCATGAATTTCCATTTTCTTCAACGATGATAATTTAGTGAAATATCAGTGAAACATTGTCAAAAAAATGAAAACAAATTGAAATCGTTTGATTTATTGGCAGTGCAGCCAGCACTTTGAACCAAACGAGGTATTTCGTCCTGACTACAAAAGAATTCATGGCGTTCTCTCCCATTTGAGTGAAAATGAGGATGAATTCACGCTGGAACAAAAATCGCCTTTTTTAAATTTTTAAATGTACTGAAAATTTCAATAAAAAGTTTAAATGTTTAAATTTAAATGTAAATGTACAGTTTAAATGAGCATTTCCACATGCATATTCCAACAATTTTATAAAATCCGTTGTCTTCAACGAATGTACTTGGAAACTCTTGTGCAACAGGGGCAAAAATAAAAAATAAATTTACATTTTTGTTTTAAAGATTGCTTCAACTAGCTAAAAAGAACGCTCAATTCGATATAGTTTTTTTTAAATTTTTTTGAAGTTGAATTTTTAAACCGAAAATAAAACCGAAAGTTCAAACCTGAAACAAAAAATAAAATTTAATTTAATTTATATTGTCTTCATTTCATTTCTCTATGTCCACCATTTCTGCAAGAAATAATAATAAACATCTTATAAATGAAAAACTGATAATAAAGTTGCCATTATCTGATCAGAAATAATCAAAAATCAAACTATGCGTTTTCAATAAAGGAAAAGCAAAAACCAGAACGAAGATGAATGGTACAAGTGCAGCAAATAAGCGAAATGCAATTATTTGTTTAATTAATTCTTTTATAATTTGTTGTTCGAGGACACGAAAAACTACGAATAATTCCGTTTTTAAGTGCGCTTGCTGCTCGGTGCTTGTGGAAGACAGCACAAAAAATTTAAACAATTGAAAACGCATGCGGCATGAGCATTCATAATTCAAAAATAATCCAATCCAATTCTCCAAAATAATCCGGTTAAGCAGAGGTAAACAAAATATAAATAAATTTATGTTTTAGCGATTGTATCAAGCAGCTAAAACGAACGCGCAACCTTGAACGGTGAGCTGATTGGCAGGCAAAAATTAACAAAAATGTTGTTATTGTAGGAATTTTATAGTTCCATAATAATTCATTTCGGTAAAGCAGACGCAAAAAAAGTTTTTCAACACATTTTTTTTACATTTAACACAACACAACACATTAACACAAAACACATTTTTTAAAGAGATTGTATCTGAAACTGAAGCAGCTGAAACGAACGCGGAACCTTTAACTGGCAAAAATAAACAAAAAAATTGTTGTTCAAAAATTCCACCAAAGAGTTTAAATAAAAACAGGTAAAACACCCAAAATCAAAGAATTGTAGGAATTTTGATTCGCATTCGACACCAAAAACAAAAATTGGCGAACTTTGACGCCTCTAGTTTTCGTATGCACACAGTTGGCTCAAAAATTAACAAAAAAATTTATTACGTCGACAAGATCATCGATGATCATTGTGGGAAGATCACTGCGGACCAAAAATAATTTTGATGTTTTTACAAGTTGTCAAGCACTGACGTAAAAATCAAAATTTAAATGTTTGGATATTCACAAATATTACTACAAATCCGGTTTGGTTAGCTCTGGACAAACTAGCAAATTCCCCGGATAATAAAAAATTCCGCCAATTAATTTAAAAAAGTATTTAAATGAAAACATGAATTGTTGCGATTGGCCCCAAAAATTGTCAATAACGGTACAACGCGCTTGTTTATTGGATCACATTTTTGGGATGGCATTACAACGTTACAACACCAAAAGATTTTATCCAGTTTACATTTTAGTTCGGCTTTATTAAAACCGCATTCTATAGAAAGGATCGGCAGCAATGTTTAGACTCTCAAAACAAATGTGGTTCGGCGTCCAGCGGCGTCGTTATCATCCATCACTGGAATCAGCTTGGGTGTCGCAACAAGCGGGAATCGCAGCGTTAACTTTTAATAACCGTTAGTGTACCTCCTTAAATTAAACAAAAATTACAAGAAGAAGTGCCAGACAATTGACAGTAGAGCGAGTCAAAACAAAACAAATAAAGGAAACTATCTAACTGATTGTGAGTTTCCCATTCATGTTCAGAATTAAACTTGTTACAAAAACAAGTGCTGTGTTGCAAGATAAAGGTAATAATTTGGAGCTTAAAAATGTCATGAAAACATTGATCCATGTGTTCAATACGTTTTTAAATCCAACTTTTAAAAAAGCCTTGAGAATCTCCGGTGGCTCTGGGACAAATATTGCTACTGCACAAATGAATCTTTATTTTGTCGATAAAATTAAATTTGTTGAGGTATTCGTAAACAATGCTAATCACACTCTAAATAAAAAAATTTTAAGCAATAGAGATCAACTGAAGGGAGAACAAAAAAAACAAGAAAAAAAAGAATCTCTAATTAAATTTTATTTATTTTGGTTTTAAGCACAGTCACTATTGCGTTAATCATAAAACATAGGATTTTATTTAAGCGAACGGTTAAGGTGAGTAGGGGCGGTGGATTCGAAGATTGGACGGAAACAATAGAAAAACAGATTCAATAAGACAATTGGCAGGTGAATAAGACACAGAAACTGGACGAAACTATGGTTATTTAAACATTGAATTGATAACATTCTCACGTTTGCCGTTTTAATCGAGTTAACATGCAAAAGTGTATAGAAAGTGCTCAAAAATTTCAAAATTTAAGTTCAAAAATTTGTGCGTTCAACCTTTATTTTTAACAAAAACGTTTCAACTTTTAATTAAAATGAAATCAACATTTGTAAGTAGTACCATCAAAACTGACTTGACAGTCCGGACGGGCCTGACTTATAAGAAAGTTCCGGACCGCCTCAAATACTGTCGCTTTACTTTCCTTTAAATAAAAAAAATGGGACCCTTCATTAAATCTTCAAAAATAGTTTTAAAGTTCTAAAATTGATGCTTTATAAAAGAATTTTAAAAATAAAAAAATAAATTCGTTTATTTTTGTCCATATCCACGTCAACATTTGCTCTGTCGTGACAAGTTGCTAAAACATTTTAAATCTTTAATCCTACCAAAATATTGGATCAAAGTGTCAAGCGCAAAAAATATAAATTTAATGCGGCAAATTCGTGTTTCTTGCGTCTTTTTTTCTATAAATTGTTTGGGGGTTATGAGATGACAGGTCAGCCCTCCAGGTCCAGGGATCTCTGAGTCTGTTTAGGGAGGCTTTCTCTTTGATTTCCGCCGTATAAAACGCTTTGTTTTTAAATACATTCGTAGCTCGCTCGATTTTTCTGAGCGGACTTCCATTGAATGTCAAAAAACATCGGATAAAAAAATGTTGTAGCTTTACAGCAACTTCCTGTTGGTGAAACTTTGAAACCATGTTCGTTCAAAAAATCAATTGTCGGCTGCTAATTGTCTGCACAAAAATTCATGCCCCAATAAAGCTTAAGACACTTATGAATTCGGCTCTTAGATTAATATGCAAAATGCAATAAATTGCAATGCAAACCACAAACGGAAGACATTTTCGAAGGAATTACGTCATACTTGTTTCAAAAAAATTGATTCTTTTATTTGTTTTGATTGCTTCTTTGTGTTTATTTGTAGTTTATTTAATTCGTCCACTATGACCCCATGACTGGAAAAGATGTCACAAATATTTCTTTAAAATGAAAGATCAAAGATGATAAATAAATAAAAAGTTTTAAAATTTAAAAATTTTGATATTTTAGTTACTCTCAGTTGTTCACTAACGCATGGCGGAAACAAATGTTACACTACAATTACCTACAATTGCGTTTCGAAACTAATTGTTTCGTTTTAACTTTAAATTTTAAATTTTAACTTTAAAAATAAATTTAATTTATTTTAAACCGTTAAATCGAACTATTTGCTGTAATTACACCGTTTCTCCAAAAATTCCTCGCTTTAAGAAATCGCTTGTTGGTTCAAAGCACTTAAAGCTAATCTCCACCGAGCGCTGTAGCATTGCGTTTCTTTCATTGAGCTGCAGAATCAAAAATCTTTTCTTTTCTTTGTTTTAATTGTTACTTTGTTGTCCTTTACGATTTTTTAAAATTAGAATCTAAGGGAAAAAACTGAAATGAAAATATTTGAAGCAATCATCTTTCTGCATCAATATGAATTTGGTATTGATTAGTTTCTTCTTTAACAATCCCGGAATTGGCATTTTCTGGCATTTCCTTGCCGCTACTTTCCGTAAAATTATTCTTTTATCTCTCCTCCTTAAATTAACCACCGCTACCATCAAATGCGTCATGCAATTTCAAAAAATAGCTATTGCAATAAGCACAAAATAACTTGAAATTTAACCAAAATTCCACCAAAAAGCAGAATTTTAAGAAGAAAAAGAATTTGTTTGGCGCACTTTTAGCTTTCAATATAATTAAATTTATCGAGCACGTCATCAAAAATAGAAACAAGCGACTTTAGACAGTGGAAACGTCCTTTAAAAATTATTTTAATGAATTTGTGCAATTTTTATACATTTGCGTTCTTAAAACACTACTTTCTTATTCGCTAGTGATATGTTGTGAAGAGTGTGCTTTAACTTTGTTTGGAAAACGAGTTTTTATGTTTTTTTAAGTTTATATCAAAACAAAAAAAATTGTCAAAAATTGAGTCAAAAATTCAAATTCATCTAAAACGAAATTAAATTTTAAAAAATGGTGTTTTATGTTTTTTTAGTGTTTTGAAAATGTTTAAAAAAATGTTTTATGCGTATCATTCAAAAATATCACTATTACTCTTAATAACAAATTCAATTAAACAATTAAATCATGTTGAAACTGCTTGGAAATTGACATAATTTGTAATCTAGTAAGCGGTAGTCTCATTCCCTACCCTCGAAAAAAATGTTTCAAAGTCATTCGCTCAGTTTTGCATACGCTGACTAAATAATATCCGCGCTCCCACCCCTCCAAAAAATAAAAAAAAAATTTTTTTTTGTGTCAGTCATTTTAAAAAATTTATTCAATTTTATACACCGTTTTGATCTATGTAATCTTGAAAAACGCTAAACTTGGAAAAAAGGAATGCAATTTTGTTTTACCTCACCACGCTGCTTGCATTCAGCTTCAAAAAAATATATTATGCTGATTTTCCATTAAAAATGATTTGGAACAACATCTACATACAAATTTGATTTAACCGCCTTAACTAATTTAACATGCAAAAATGTATGAAATGCGGTTGAGATTAACATACAAAAATAATTTCAAATAACGAGAAAATGAAATAACAATTTGCAGAAGATTATTTCCATGTTCTTTTTGTGGCTGTACGATGAAATAGGAGGAAGTGAAATACATGAAATATCAAAAAAAATTTGAACATCTTTCTTGAACATGAACATTTTGAACATCTTTGTGTTTTCATTAAAAAAACTGGTCCATTATGCTAAATAAAAAATTTTAAGCTGTTCATATAAAATTTTTAAAAAATTTAAAAGTAGAGAAGAGAGAACAAAAAAAACAAGAAAAAAACATAGGATCTCAATTAAGTGACCTGTCAAGGTGCGTAGGGGCGGGCGGTGGTGTCGATGATTGGACGGAAACAATAGACGATTAAGACACAGAAAATGGATGAAATATGGATACTGAAACATTGAATTGAGAACGTCGATTACCGGTAATTCACGATACCGCTACAAAAATAATTTCAAATTAAGTTTCTACTTCAGTAAACCAGCATAAATATAATATTAACATTTGATGTGCAAAAGTCAGAAACAAACCAAACTTAATTTTTTAATTAAAAAATGTTTTGAACATCTTTTTAAACTTTTTCATTTAAGAAATCTAATGATAACCTACGTTAGAAAATGTACTAAAAACTGCAAAATATTTTTAAATTTTTTACAAGGCCGCAAAAATTGAATTGTTTATTGATTGACCGTTGTTCAACCATCAATTGTTGTGAGTACAGAAACATTTAGTTTCAGTTGTCTGTAGCTATTGTGGCTAGGTAAAACAAGGCTAAAGCCATACCTCTATAAACAAAGATAGATAAACGTAAGATAAGGCTGAAGAAATGATTTATTTTGCTTCCCTGCAAAAGCTCTGCGAAATCTATGTTTAACTCCTGTAGCTTTGACTTCCCTGCTTTTCTTTAAATAACCGTTGCTATGATGTGGGCAGAACGAAACGATTCATTTGCTCATGAGCCAAAAATATCAAATAATAACTAGTTTTGTGGTTAGGAACTGTGCCATTTCCACAAATAGATTATTGCTCTTTTCTCTTTTTTCAGATCCAAAGGTTGGGAGATTTTACGCTTAACCTTAACCGATTTAGCATTTTAAAAATGTGCCTAAAATTCAGATCATCTCAAAAAACATTCAAATGGCCAGAAAAGAACGTTTCTACACCACGTCGTTGTTTCACCACGGCTTTCCACGTGAAAATAAAAAAAAATTAAAAAAGACAATTGTCTATTTTACACCGTTTGCTTTAGAAAAAGCGCCTGTTGTTCAGAAAACAGACCGTATGATTGTGGTTTGTTGTTACTAATTTTTCTGGCTTCAACCGCAGAGTTTACATATGCTCCTATTGTAAAGAATAAAGTAAAGAATATCGAAACTCAAAAATTATTTGAACTGTTGATATGTGTAGCATTCATTGAAGTAATGATTGCAAAATATTTAACCACAAATTTTATAATTTATTGAATGTAAAATTGTAATTTTGTTTCTGTTCAATCTGTTTAGCTCCAAAGCAAAAAAAAAAATTTGAATTTGAATTTTGTTTACCTCTATTAGCAAATTAGCTGGGTTTGGGCAGCAAAAATTGCTTTTCTACCACTTTCCTACCATTACGAAGTGATAGAACCTTTTTTACGTAGGAAAACGCTGTTTTGCTTATGACATGTGGAAGATTTTCTTTTGCAATGCAAAAATCATTCAACCGGTTCGTTTGCAACTGACAACTACCCACAAAAAAATTAAAACACTGGAATTTAAGTTTTGTTTACAACTAAGCAATCGGTAGCGTTTCCAAACGGCAGCGTTTCAGTGGCAAGAGCCATTCAAAAAATTTTATTTTTTTCTTAAAATGCACCTCAGCATTGAGTTGAGTCTTCTGTAGGTTGTCGACATCAATCCCTCATGTATATGATTCGTTGCGTTTTAGCCAAAACTACAATAAATCACAATAAGTCAAAAAACCTATTTTTCACGGTTTCAACTGAAGATCAGCACCGGTTGGGCGAAAAACATCCACACAAAAAAAATTCAAGTAATAACTGCAGCATTTCCATTTAGGCTAACTGAATTATTGTTCTGTTCTTTTTGTACGGTCCAAAGGTTGGAGACTTTACGATCGCTCAGTCGTGACAAGTTTACTTTAACTTAATATGTAATAGTACGTTTTCCAATTGTTTCTGAATGCGTCAATCTTAAGTGTCAACGCGTCAAAAAACAATAATCTAAATAATCTAAATTAAAAATTGAAAAAAATAAATTTATCTTGTAAAAATAGTACAAAAAATAGCAAAAAAAAGTAGTTTAAACCAAAAAGTGACGTTTTTGACTTTGACAAATCACGACAAAAAAAATGACTTTGTTACAGGTCGGTTGAGTTTCAAGAAAGTTGTTTGGCGGCATTAAAAACGCAATTAAAGAAGAAAAATCAATTTTTATTTTAGATTTTATTTATTTTATTTTTTTTTATTTTATTATAGAATTTTTTTAATTCCTTTGGTTTGCATTTGGTTGAAGATAGTAGCTTTGGTGGCATTTAAAATCACAAGCTTAAACTGAGAACCGACGATTCGATCATAGATAAAAGTCACAAAATCATATTAACCAAATAATTTGTGTTTTCACAAACACATCTGAAGAAAATTTAAAAAATTGCTTGTTTTAAAATACGCAATACTGAGCGCAAAAAAAAAGAAGAAAAAGAATTCTTTCGGTGCACGTTTAGCTCAATTCAATACGTTCAGTTCAATAAAATTATCAGCACGACATCAAAAATAGAAATAGAATGTAGATAGTGAAAGATGTCCTTTAAAAATTACTTAATTTATTTGTTTAATGTTTAAACTTGCAATTTTTATATATTTACGTTCTTAAAACACTACTTTCTTATTCGTTAGTGATATGTTGTGAAAAATAACTTCGTTTGGAAAACGAGTTTCAAAAAAAATTTTAAAAATTCAAATTCAAACGAAATAAATTTAAAAATGTTGTTTTTAAAAAAATTGAAATTTGTTTTATTCGTATCATTCTTTTTTCAAAAAAAAACTCAATTAAACAATTAAACCACGTTGAAACTGCTTGGAAGTCGGCATAATTTGTAATCTAGTAAGCGGTAGTAAGCCCTCTAGTAGTATCTAGTTAGCCCTCCAAAAAAAAAGTTTCAAAGTATTCTGCGTTTTGATCTAAAGAAAACGCTAAATTTGGAAAAAGGAATGTAATTTTGTTTTACCTCACCACGCACCAAGGAAAACGTCTAATGACATTTTTTTGCGCGCCTCAGCAAAAAAAATCTTTTAAAAAATTCACCAAATGATAAATGGCAAAAGCCGCTTTTTAATTATCATTGTATGAAGGTGCCATTTTCCAAAAATGTGAAAAAAATTCAACGAAAATTTTGCAATTTCGAAATGCTACGACGTTCACAAAAATAAAACACATTCATGAACTTCCTTTGTGTAAGAGTGCAACGTTCAAAAATTTTGACCTAAGTAAGGAATTACAGATTACTCCAGCGGCTCAAAGTTGGGTTTCCCTTTGACGTGTGTTGGATACCCGAGCGCGAAAAGTCTGAGGACTATATTGGATGCTCGCTCGAGGTCTGATAACACGCGCTTGTATATCGGGTCACAGGGCGCGCGTCTGTTTGCATTACGACATGGGCGACGCGGAGGTCACACTCCGTCACACCTAAAAGATGTATTTTGTCCAGAATAACAAAAGAATTTTGAAAAGAATCACTCTCAGCGTTTTTATTTAGATAAAAGCGCATCTCTGCGATTTGAGTTAAAGTGAGTGAAAAAGAAGAATTAATTGAACAAAAATTGAAATGATCATTTCCATATGCACCAGGACAGAGCGGATTTTTGGTGATCATGAAAAAAGGCATATTGAACTCGTCGGCAAAGTAGCCTTCTACGATCTAAACGAACTCCTAGTTCTTCCTTGCTTTCCATAAAAGCGAAGAAGAACAAAAAAAAATAAATGAAATTTGTATTTACAAGCAACGATGAATGTCGCCATTTCGTCGGTTTATCGAGAACTCGACAGTGAACCCTTTGTATAAGTACGAGTGTGCAATCTAATCCCACTGATTTATGAAAGATTGAGTATCGGCGCCGCAGTCAAAATTATAATTAAACTTTGTGAATCTCTTCATAATCAACACTGCAAAAAATCCAAAATTTCGATTCTTGCTCGTAGGGAACGATTTCGAACAGTGTTGAAGCTACAATGTATGATGAAGCTACTTCTCAGATTTTAACGATATTTTCCACTAACATCGTCCGTAGGGTCATTATGGAATTATGAAGATACTAGCTGTTCACGTACCGTGGTAAGAAAGAAGCAGGTCTTTAAAGATATGCCAGTTTGGTGTAATGTCGCTCAAAGTACGAAGCGGCAGTGGTAACGGTCGTGGCTAACACTACGCTCGCAGAGTTAGTGCAACGGCCGAGGTTGCGGCTTCTGTACATTTCGAGAGCAAATTGAGATGAAAAGCAAAAAACGATGTTAAGAACGATTTCTGTTGATTTATGCCTATGAGACAATCCCATAACGCATGCATAAAAACATCCGCCAAGAGTGTCCACCAAGCTACTTTTGAAATAATTTCAAAGCCTCTTTGAATGGGCATCAATTTAAATGAGTTGGCTGGTTTGTCAATGTTTGAAAAAAATTGTTGACGGTCGTCACAGTATCAAAAACAATTTTTATTTTGGAAGTGTAATGATAAGATGTTCTGAAAGCAACCAAGCTGACACAAAGATTTAAAAGATTAGAAAGATTCTAAATACGGACAATTAAATGATTGTAATTAAATGGCTCCAACATTGAAGAACGGGAGAAAAAATCTCAAAAATTCGATTGCAGTTTGCAGTCTGCATCTTCAAAAAACCTAAATTTAAATAAATTGTTTCCAGCAAAAAGAAAACCTACTTGAATTTTAACGAAGTACTTATCAAACTCACAGACTTGTTCTATGTAATGACATGAGCTCGAGGCTGCGGATGAACTTGCAAACAGGAGTACCCAGCAAAAATAAAAATAAACATTCTGGGAAACAAAGTTGAAAAGCAGTTTCTTCGCTATCTTGCCAGAATTTAGTTCTTATTTGTTTACCGGGATGTATAGTCACACATCATTCCCTTATACTCCTACTGGCCGTTTCATTGAAAATGAACTGAATATTCTTTTCCATTTCTACGCATATCAGGAGAACAAAAATTTAGGTTAAAATGTGATTCTTTAAGCAATGTTTCATGCTTCGTGACCAGCACTACCGGCACCCGCGTTTTAACATCGCATTGTACCTCCTATCGGCCCCCAATTAGCACATCGATATTTTTCAATTAAGCATGACTTTCCGTGTAAGGAACGTTGAATAAATGTGATCGGCTCCGACTCACATGTACCTCTCAACGCTTTGAAATTTGAAAACCGGTATATATAACCGGTACCGGTTCCACCCATTCAAAAATAGATTTAAATAGTTTTAATTAATTTTTTAATAATAATTTCTAATTTCTTTTATTAAATCGCAAGTAAATAATTTACTTGTCATAAACTTAAATGCGGGTCAAAAGCTTCAGTTGGAACGTAAAAACCCGTTTTCCGGCAATTTTGAACTTACTATTAATGGCTGTCCTTAAAAATAAAGAAAGTAACAAAAAAAAAACTTTTAATTTTTAAAAATTTAAAAATTGTAAACTATTGTAAAAACGATTGTAAACTATACAAAGACGCCTGAGATCAGCTCCTCTCAAGAAGCTTAGAAAACGCAGCAGTGTCTAAATTACATATAACTGCTTTGCTACAAAAAAAAATCTGCAATTTCGAAATGCATTTTCATTTAATTTTAATATTAAAAATATTATTTTCCACTGTCTGGTCCTCAAAAATTAAAACAATTTAATAAATTTCCATTTTCTTCAACGATGATAATGTCAAAAAATATCTTCGCCTGTTGAACTCGTTAAATTAAAAATACTTCATGTGAAAACGCCAAAATCAGGTAGTTTTAAAATTTTAGGAATGAATTTAAAATTTCTACTTTGAAATTATTGTGCACCAATGTGTTGAACAAAAATTATTCTTTTTTATGTTTCAGAATTTGGAGACTCAAAGCCTCCGGAACGCAAAAAAAATTGCCGAAAAAATATTCTCCTAAAAAATATTGAAATCGTTTGACTTATTGGCAGTGCGGCACTTTTGACCCAAAGAGGCGTCCTGACTTAACAGGTTTTGTTAAGCATGTCAAACCAACCGACAAAAAAATGTTTTTACATAACTTTAGATCGCGAATTGCTCCGAGCGATCGTAGACTTTGAAAACGTAGAACATTTATATTGGTTCGTTATTGGAGCATGCAAAAATAGATGATAGTTTGACTTTGATTGCTTTCGGAATCATCTTTTATCTAAAAAAGCTTGCAACGAATTGCTCCTGCAGTTCTTCTATTTTTTTATAAAAAAAACACAAAAACGGTCGTTTTCGCTGAAGCAAAGAAAAATATGAATTCTGCGAAAAAATTCTTCAATTTTTAACTGCAGAACAGCTGAAGTTTGGATTACCAAGAACTCAAAAATTAAATTTATTTTTGTTTTCAATTCTATCCTATCAGTCGATGTTCACTGTGAACAATTTAATTTAATTTAATTTACGCACTGACAATATTGCAAGAAAAAGGAAAAAAGGAAGGAAAAAATTGGTGCATTTTGGTTAAAAATTTAAAGCCAAATGCCAATTTTTCATTAAAGAAATTAGTGAGTTCAACAGAATTGTCATCTTCAGATTAGAGGTGAATTGACCCAATTTTCTGCAGTCTTTAACAAAGAATTTTGCATATTTGAAATGCTTTCCATCGGTGAATCTTCCTTTGTTTTTATTTAAAAAAACCGAAAACCGCTAAAGTACCAAAAAAATTGATTCTCCATTTCCAAACTGCTTTGTATCAGTACAGCTAAATGGGTGGATGTCTGCGACCACCATCAATCTGACTGGCTGTGTACAATGTTGTTATATATACCGCTTCAAAAAATTGATTTTATTCCTATTTATCTGTAGAATAACAAAGATCTCGGTGTTACTTACGATGACAATAAAAACAAATTTCTGACCTTTTACAGCGCTTCTGCTTTATCGCACAACTCATAACGAAACTTGTTACATTTGGGTATGGAGGTGGAAGACAAAAATTAAAATAAACTTTTTATTTCGCCATTTCGTCGTTTATAGTGAGAACTATTTAAGTAAGAACCAAAATACATTTAAAAAAGACTAAACTCGAATAAATATGTTTCGTTCTCAGCTACCGTATGCAAGATCCCAAAAAATCTGAAAATCAAATTTTTTCACAATTTGACCACTTTGCCAAAGGGTTTGTTGTTCTATGCAAGTATCGGGTTAGCCTAAAATACAAAAACGCAAATTGAAGAAACCCGTTATAAACAAAAATCTTTATTTTCAGATATTTTCTTCTTTTTTTCCACCCATTTGCGCTACTGCGCAACCAAAGATTTACATTTAAATTAATTAAAAAGAACATTCAAATAATTTTCTCATTTTTGTATCAAGACGAAATCAAATTTGCAATTTCGAAATGCATCTGGTTATGTACAGGGACCCGTTGTCAAAAATAAAACAATTTCATGGTCGCAAAATATCTTCGCTTATTGACTATTGCCAAAATCAAATTTTGAAAAATTTCCGAAAAAAATTTAAAAAATTAGAAATCGTTTGATTTATTGCATTTATTGCATTTGATTTATTCGCAGCCAGCACTATTAACCCAAAAAGGTATTTCGACCTGACTACAAAAGAATTCATGGAGTTCTCTCCCATTTCAATGAGGGAGTGAAGTCACTCTGTGAACAAAAATTATCAACAGTTTAAATATTAGCATTTCCACATGCATATTCCAACAATAGAGCAATTTCATGAATTTCCGTTTTCTTCAACAATGATAAAGTCGCAAAATATCTTCGCCCGTTGAAATCAGGTGAAGACTTCATGTGAAAAGACTTGCTTGTGCAAAAATCGGGCAGCTTTACAATTTTATGAATATCAACTTTGAAACTCTTGTGCACCAAAAATTATTCGTTTTATGTTTGGAAAAAATTAAAAAATATTGAAATCGTTTGACTTATTAGCAGTGCAGCACTTTTGACCCAAAGAGGTATTTCGTCCTGACTACAAAAGAATTCATGTCATTCTCACCCACTTGAGTGAAAGTGAGGGTGAAGTCATCCTGTGGACAAAAATTGCCTTTTTTAAATTTTTAAATGTTTAATGTAAAATTTAAATTAAGAAGTTTAAAAAGTTAAAAAGTAAATAAAGTTAAAATTTAAATGTAAATGTACAGTTTAAATTAGCATCAAACAAGACAAAAAGCAACAAACAAAAATTATTCGTTTTATGTTTCAGAATTTGGAGAATCTGAGCCTCCTGAACGCAAAAAAATCAAAATGCAAAATGAACGAAAGAATAAAAAAGGAATTATAAGTAATACCCAATAATCGCTGGAGCACGCGTAATTCGCGCCTCTGTTTTACCTTTTTATAGAAGAGTACTATTGAAAAATTGCAGAAAAAATTCATTTTAAAAAATTTGAAATTGTTTGACTTTTTAGCAGTGTGGCACTTTTGACCCAAAGAGGTAGTTCGTCCTGAATTCACAAAAAAAGAATTAATTCTCTGAACAATCGATATGCATCAGCACATGTCGTTTGTCGTTAACTAATTAACTAATAAAGAACAAAAAAACCGAAGGATGAATAAGAAAACTGATTTTTGACTGATTTTCCGAATTTCTGCCCATAAATTGTCCATTCCGGGTGCAGCGTCCAAGGATCCAATGATTGACTCTAATCAACAACTGAATAGTACTCTTTGTTTCATTTTTTGCTTTTTTGATCATGAAAAACGGCCTACTGAAAAGGTGTTCGCCAAGTGAACTCGTCGGCGTTGTAGCTTCCTACGATCCAAAAGACCAAAAATTTTAATGGAATTGTAATCTACAAGCAACGATGAATTTCGCCATTTCGCCGTTAACTTTCGCCGATATTTGGCACTCGATAGTGAACCCTTTGTATGCTTATGCCATCTTACCCACTGATTTGTGAAAGATTGTGAACGGCGCCGGTTGATCTCAAAAATATGTTTTTACTTTGTAACTCTGCAAGGTGAGAACTGATAGAAGTATGCAAAAAATCTTAAATTTCAATCGAACAATCTTGATCTTAGAGAAGAATTTATTCCGGCTGTTCATAGTAGTGTTGAAGCCTCTGTTCCATGCTACAACTCACAATGCAAGGCGTACTTCTCGGATTTGTAGTGCGAACTGCCGAGGTTGCGCCTTCAACCTTTGTATTTCGGTAGCAGATCAAGCTGAAGAGCAAAAAACTATGTTAAGGACGATTTTTGTTGATCTAGGCCTATGAGACAAGTCATAAATACAGAAGCATTTAAATCGACAGAATTTCATCATTTGCGGTACAAAAACGACAGCGGTCCATAAGGCTGCATCCTCGCCTTATCAAGCTGCTCTTTCTGATAAACTTGGATCGACTTGTAGATCCCGCTGTAGAGAAAACATCGAATCTCTGAAATCAGTCAATCAGAGACTCGTTTCACTTGCACTTGGCACTCCTCACCTCTGTCGTTGATCGGCTTGAAGGCGACAAGAAAAGCGTATTGTCCGGGAGTGAAGATGAACATCAGTTCATCGTGAGGGAGTTCGCCTAGAGCAAGAGTAACGCCTGATTCGAATGGTTGCTCGGAGAAGATGATTCGTTTGAAGAGAGCGGCGTAGAAGTCGAATTTCGTCTTGCACTGAAATGGTCCAGGTAAAGAACCGATTTCTGAAGGAGAGAACGTACGTCGATGCATTCCAAGAAGCGCATTTGATGCTCGCACATATGCGCCCTGATCATCTTGAATTTACAAAAGCCCAAACAGTCGAATTTGTTGAGGTCCACAGGAAGCAACATTGAAGAAGACGAAGATTGAGTGGTATGTTGGGATGATTCATGCGATGATGAAATCGTAGGTTGCGTTTCATGTTCTTCTTCGACCTCAGATTCGGGTTCTGGCTCAGGATCCGCTTCTGGCACACAATTCAGCAATAGTTTCTGTCGGAATTGCTCCTCCAATGCCTGGAAAGAAGCGACTTTAGCACAAATCAATGTTAAACAGCAGCTTACAGCTTCTGTTCCCGCTCTTTCTTGGATTTCGGGCGCCTTTCGCAAGTCGTGATTCTCAAGCGCAACCTCCTTCACGTGCCCCTCCTTGTAGAGCAGTTGAATAACGGCGAAATTGGCGCCTCTTCGAGCTTCCTCTAGTGTGCGACCGCTTACCGTCTCGCGGTAAACAACTTCACCGGTATTCGTTCGAAATGAAACCTCGATATCCACTTTTACGCCCCTGAAATCGCTGATTTATCAGATTTCCACATAAAAGAACGTCAACTCACTCATCTCTGATGCTGAAACGATCTCTGTAAGCGGTATTGAGCGCGAGGCGCTCGCAGAAGACTGGAAAGAAGCGGTCGACGTGACGCAATTCGTAGTCGCCTGGTGGTGGAACTGGAACATTGAGCTGAAAGGAGAAATTAGGCGCGAAAACACACGCTGTTGCTTACCAGCCGCTGCCGGTACAGAGCGTACGTGAAGACGTGGTTCGGCGTTCGGCTCATCTCTGAAAATGAAGAACGTGACGCTACAGCCAACAATTGCATCAAACAGCGCGAGAAACGTTTTTTGCTCCGCAGATCACACCGACGCAGAAAAAGCGGAAAAGTGGCGCGAGCTGTTCACATAGATCTTTCCGTGGACCACGATTGACCGGTTGCTTCAAAAATCGTCACAGGCAGAGAGAAACTATTCCGATTCGACAATATTTATATAAATACAAGGGTTCAAAGATGGACACTGGATAGGTTCGCTCACAGCTGAAATGCGCGCACAAGCTACATAGCAGGGTCGCACGCAGCCAGCGAAACGAGCACAGGGGCCTACGAGGGCATAATCAACGCAGAATACTACGCCGAGTGTTTTGCAGTGTGGCTCACAAAAATCAGAGCCATGTGGGTTGAGAAATTCCCCGAGAAATGACCAAAATGCCGAATTGGTCACACCACGCCCAAATACAAACTTTCCCTCTGTCATCGTCTGGACTCTCTTGGCGCGCGTTCGACTGTTGCTGTGAGTTTTGTTGAATTTGATGTGTGTTGAAGTTGAAGGAGCTTCGGAGAGGTGCGCGAAGCACGTCTAGAACATTTTCGCCGCCTCGAGACGCGGAACGGCGATCTAACGTGTGTGGAGGTTAGTGCGAGCCGCCAGCGGTAAGCATTTGCTTCTGTAGTTGTTGGCGAGCCGCGATCTTGAGATTCACGGCTACAGTACAAACGCATGTATTTAGATGATTCCTGGTCCGCAACAGAATGCGTGTCTGCAACATTGCAAGCATCGAAATATCATGAAATGCTTCCATCAACGCTTGTCTCAGTCTGAAACATTCCCAACTCGCCGTTAGACTTTTCCGTTGCGATCTTCAGTTGATGTGAAATAGGCGGTTGTCAGGCAGATGCGTTCAAGACAGATGCGCTCCGGACGCCTCACGTAAAAGTCTATTGAATGAGAAACATTCCATACAACCACTCTTGCGAACACACATGACAACAGAAGGCGCGCATTCGCCCGGCAGTGATTTAATAAACAAAACTCTAACAGTAACAATTCAAACAAAGTTAAAAGCTCAACTGAAATTGATAATTAACTCATAGTCCACCCTCTCGTCCTACAGAACAACACATCTTCTCTTCTTTTCCTTCTTGGGAGGGTGGAGCGCAGCATAGATCGCTTCGACGAACACCTCATTCAGTCCTTCCTACAAAACAGATCGAATAAGAAAAGCCTTCAAATATCAATTCTACACGTGTTAAAGCGGAACATTCGACGTATGCGGCTGCCTTCAATTCTCTCGCCAACTCTTCTCCCTGCGCCGGTATCACGGGTCTCTGTCCATTCCTCGCCAGCGTCGTCACCTGATGATCGTTGTCGCGTTGATCAATCTGCGTGCCGACAAGCACAAATGGCGTTTTCGGGCAGTAGTGCGCAATTTCCGGAACCCACTGAAATGTAATGAGATCATCAAACGGACTATTCGCAGTGAAATGCTTGCCTTCTCCTTGATATTCTCAAAAGCGGTCGGTGAAATAACAGAGAAGCAGACGAGAAAAACGTCCGTATTCGTGTAGGAGAGCACTCGCAACCTTCCAAAGTCTTCCTGTCCCGCTGTGTCGAAGAGTCCGAGAGTGATTGGCTGGTCAGCAAGATTCACATTGACCTAAACAGCTTCGTGAACGATACAAGCAAGCAAAAACAAGCGGATTTACAGCATAGTTATCAAACACCGTAGGGACGTATTCAACCGGGAATTCTCCTTTCGCGTAGGACATCAGAAGACACGTTTTCCCGACGGTGCCGTCGCCCACTACAACACACTTGATTGTGTTCATTTCTGCCGAATTCTGGGTCGCTTTGCGGCGCTCTGGAAGGAAGAATTACATTGTATGGAGAACTGATGAACGCGGTAAAATATAAGGAAGCACTGCGCGAATCAAACGAAGAGCAGAAATCAATTCAAATTCAATGCCGCATATTGTTAGTCGTATCTACGAGTTGTTTCACCTGTACAACAGTAGCATGGATTAATATCAGCCTCAAATTCAGTATTTTTGACACTAGTTTGGCTCATTCCTGCGCTTCCCACAATCAATCATCGCCGCTAAACATTAATAAAGACGTAAAATTTAAAAAATCACGGCTTATTGACCAGAACAAGCGAAGAGAAGCAAAAACAAATCCCCGTAATCGAATAAACACCAATCTAAAACCAGAAAAAGCATGTATAGCCAATTTTAGTCGTTGAATATTAAGTGCAACGAATTCACAAGCGAATGCAGCTTCCTTCGCCAAAAGAAACGAAAAATTCACGAGGAAACGAGGAAAAACCACGCCTGAGAGTAAAATACACCACAGCGAGCAGTCAAACGGCATGGATCGGCTCGACATACCACAGATGATGCTCGTTTCAGTGCAGGACGCACCAAACGACGCAATCGAACTGCGGAAAACATTCCAGCGCACGCAGTGAGATGGCAGAAACACGAATGAGCATCAGAAAAACATGGAATTCCAAAAATCACGGCTTCTCGAGCAGACCGAGCGAAGATAGGCAAAAGCAACACCAATCTACAGCTAGGAAAGGCATGGGTGGGCTAATTCAGGTCATTCTACGTGCGGCAAAAACCTCGACATGCGTTGAATATTCGCTGCGACCGCTTCCAATGACGACACAGCGTTTTACACACAAAATTCGGATGAAACCATCACGAGGGCCGGTTAGCGCAGAACCAAATGTCGCCATCGAAGTGCGGAAAATATTCGAAACGCACACGCAATGAATTCGCAGCACCGTGATCGCCTGGGGCTTCGCTCCTCATGATACTACACGTGACAATCCCATCGAATTATCAAAAAACAATCATAGGAATGCCACAGAACGCGCCCAGAAGCTGAATCCTCGCGCCGATAGCCGCGAAAACCACGAAATGACCGCTTCCGACCTCGGAACGGTCGCGGAATTATTTCCCCGATGTTTTCTCTGCTAATTCAGCGGATCTGGTAGCGGCCCGAGCCTGAAAGCAATTAGAAAACGATCCACGACCTGCTGCAAGCGCACAACACGCGCAGTACTTCAGAAAAACTAGTCAGATCAAACTTCCCACTGTGGCAACCGCGCGCACTCACGCGAATCGTGTCGGGACCTTTCTCTCACTCTGTAGATGTATTGATCCTCATGAACACACCTCGAATCACGTGTTTCGCTCTATTCAGCGTTGTAGATCTCGCTAAGAGCAGCATTTTGAGTACTTGATTGCCTGGTTTTGGTGAAAAATTGGAATTTGTGGAAAGAACTGATTGTTCTTTTTTTCCCAGCGGGCGGAAGCCGAACAAGCAACAACTCTCGTTTTGGGAATAGATGGTAGCGTATGCAACAAACAAACGTAGAATTTATCCCAATCACAAAAGAAAATTCTTCTAGGCGACATCGAACCTACGACCTTTTGATGGTAGACAAAGCCACTAGCCGATGCACCGCACGCGCAGCTTTGACAATACTCTGCAACACTGCATATATCATGACTGTGAACGCTATTTTTCCGCTTTGTTCAACGTCATTCACCGAGTTATTTCTGGATTTCAGCTTCCGCGTCTTCGATTGACAAACTGCTTTATCCCTAATTTGATCTTTAGAGTGCAGTTTGACATCACTAGGTGACTAGCACCTTGTTTTCAATGCTCACTTTTCCAAATTGCACGTTGACAGCGATAACCGGCCATTACCACACCATAAATCTGTGAGTTGGCGTTCTGTTTTTGCAAAATGATGTGATGTTTGGCTAATTTCAAAGCGGAAGGACACTCAGAATGCACTTGCACAGCACAAAGCGGCCATTAGTGCGGATACAATTCGTCATGTTCGGTTCGCAGAGGTCAACTCTACAACTGGACAGAGCGGCACGGAGTGCAGAAACAAAGAAATTGTTCTTTAGGTCCTGAATTCGCTGCAAACTCGAGGAACATGGCGACATGTTGGAATCACAAGACTACGTGTGCACAAGAATGAGATCCTGGTATTAGTAGTCCTTTAAAAAACAAGCCCACGTAATCCGCGATCCTTTTTTAATCTGCGCTGCGCGAGCGATGTGGACAGAACTGGCGTCATTTATGAAAATAGCTGAAGACGAGTGTTTTGGAAGCGAAATCTTTAGAATCCGGATTTCAGCAGGCTAGGAGATACGCCGTGTCCAAATCAGATCAATCCAAATGCTAATCGCATGGTAGCCGAGCAATCTTTGAAAACGGACCGCGCGAGTTCAAACGTGCAAACTTTAACATTCAATTTTCGGAATTGACGGGTCGATAGAGACTGAATTCTTCGCCCAATTCATGGAAATTCATCATAGTACGCTTTAAGCGGTGATGAGAACACGCAAGAGCGATCACAAATCGAAGAGACCCTGTTAAGACGCTCTGCTAATGCAAATTCTACCCAACCGTCAACTGTTTTAACATTTGAAGCGTAGTGGTTCAGCAAATCAGTCCATCATTCAGCCAGTATTCGTCTAAACAGGAGCAACACACTCAGAAATCGTACAAATCGGAGGTTAATAGTGGATTTTGCTTAAATCACAAACTCTTCGCTTCCGATGTTTTTGGCTCTTAATCTAAAGTTTCACTGTTCCCTAGGCGTTCAACGATTGTGTAATCTGTGATGCGTCAAGTGTCACAATCCACCTTCGCGTCAATATCAAATTACGATTAGTCATCGTGGGATGAAACATATCGCTTTGGTGTGTAGGGCTTTGACACGCGACATGCATCAAAGTCAGAGTTCCCCTTCATGATGAGCTTCATGTCATCATCGTTAGTCACGTTTGATGTGAGGTTTGATTGCTTATTTACGAGAAATCGTAGAATTCAAGTGATCCCCCGTTTCGGTGTTAAATATGGGCTCCAGGATCCAAGCAGAGGCATTATCTGATAGTCTATCACTTGCAGAATCGTGTAATTTGATTTCTCGATCAACAGTACTGTGATTTCTCGATCAGCGCAGTCCGTACTGTGTGATGTAGGCCTAAATATGCTCGGTCTTGGAGCGATCGGATTGAAGGCGCGGGCTCCCCGTACTGAATAACAATGGCATCTCGAGTATTGCCGCTCTTAACAACAACATCAATGCAGCGATTTTCGTAGAATTCGTGCTTTTTCACGTTTCTAAACTGACGAAATCTACAAAATCAAATCTATTTATAAAGCCACGTCGAATCAGATCTCTTGGCGTGTTTTCACATCTCAGAGATTAGTTCGAAAAGCTTATGAGATTTTGCTTCAGATCAGGATTGAGTCAAAGTCAAACGACCTTTGGGATGCACTCTATTGACTCTCTATTTCACAATTTGAGCTAAATGGAGGTTGTGCAGCTTAGAGGAGCAAGTGCAGATTTAAAACGTAAAACGATTGGAACCCCGAAAAGCCGACCTAGATAATCCGCGTTGGGATCTACTCTCTGAATAGGTCAGATCCCTCTAAGATCCCGCTGATCCTTCACAGCAGGATTCAAAGTCAAACGACCTTTGGGGCGTTTTTAATGTGACTCTCTGGTTCATTATTTCAGCCGCCACACGTTCCAAAGACCCATTCTGATGATGAAAGGTGGCAGTCAGGCGTCAAAACACAACCATTCACAGATCACGAACATGATGCCGATGTTTTGTGACTGGCGCCTTTTCAAAGAATCGCTCCAAAATGTTTTGTCGCCACCCACGTTCGTACAATTCCTGTCCGCGTTACTCATACCGCACCAAATGGCTACTGTAGCAAGAATAAATGGCCTAACAACACCATCAGGATTTAGGAGGCAAATAACACTCTCAGAAGCTTTTTGAGCTTCGCATTCTAGGCGCGTTGGAAGAGCACAGAGAGCCCTGTCATTCCGCATTCGAAATTCCCGTCAAAGTTAAGAGAGGGCGAATCAATAAATCTCATTTTGTCTAGATTTTCCTCATCTAACGACCCCAGTTACAAAAGCGGTGAATTCCAAGCGGAGATCACAATTGTAGCTGTTGCTTCACTACCTAAACACGCTCTCGTATTACTCACTCCATGACAAGAATGCCAAATTACGTGTGTTATGCTATGAGTAACCGCGCAATTCAATTACTCACAACATTTGGTGACGCAGGTCCATTAAGTAAATGTCTTACTCAACTCAAAGTTGTAGTGTTAATGAGTAAACAGTCGTTAATCACAGTCATACGGTGATGGTGAGAATGGTGAAATTGAGGGGGAAGTTAACGCGTAATTCACGCGGTTCTTTGTTTGTTTTCAACTCTTCTGTACGTGTGATCAAACTAGAGAGGTTCGTTTATGTCTAATCATGAGTGGCTTTGAACTTTAAGGCTTTAGAGCAAGCACCTGCTAAGAACCATAACTGTTGTTTTTGTGAGTAATGCGCAACAAATTGTAGTAGCGCGGGTTAGAACAAAAGCGACAATTTCGCACGTTCTTTGAAAGGAGGTTCACTTCAAAACAGCCGTTCCTAGTTCGGACTTGGAGAGACAAACACGGATTGACAAACCGTTGAATTTCGAGTTTTGCGACAAATGAGAGATAGAACGAATCATGTAGTTATAAGATTGAGTTTGCAACGGCGCTCATTGAACGCTGTTTACAGCTGCAGCTCACAAATCTCGCCAATTTCCTTAATCGTTGTAAGTGGAGCTGAGTTTGCAAATTACAGGATTGCAAGATTCACGTCTCAACGAAAGCCGTACCACGCAAACTCCCCTGTTTTCAGGCTATTTCTGATCAAATTAATAGCTTCTGCTTCTCGCCCTCAGAATTGAGAAACCCACGGAACGGACGTGCGTCAGCACTCTGAGAGCAGTTGAAGTGAGCGGTGACTAGACCGTAAGAGTATCTAGAAATAACTTTATAAACATGCCTTTAAGTCTTTAAATAAGTCTGCATCCGGGATGATCGAAAAAGAGACCGGAGTTCGTGGTTATAAAGAACTTGCTTAGCAAACAATGAGCTTACATTTCGTCTGTACCGTAACTGACCTCAGTTTGGAACCAATCGAGGGCGCAGGATTTGCCTAAAACTCACTAATCTATAGTTTGTAAGTCGATCTTAAATGGGTGCTATTCGTGACAACTAGGCATAGTTCTGCGACGCACGTTTGTTTGCGGGGGCCGGTAAATACGTCTTTGGACGCACCTACGGTACGAACTCAGTTATGACGAAGATGCAAGTCGACCTCAAATGAGTGCCATTCGTGACAATCAAATGACCGTTCTATAACGGCGATGCGTGATGTTAATCTCGCCCATATTTCAAAGCTCTTGAAAACGACACGTGTCTGGTGAGGACACTTGTCTCGTGAGGATACATGTCTAGCCGGATTTGTGATTCACTTCCCAAGGTGAGACAGATTGCGTAGTGGAGATGAACGGCCGGAACCGGATGAGAAGTGACGTCCTGACTGGAGTTTTTCGCCGATGACGGGGACAACGATCACACAGGTTGCTGAGGTCGATTGAGATCCGCTCGAGACGCTCAGGAGTGGACATCCTTGTTGTTCCATGCTTCTAAGATGCGGGCACTGTTCAGGAGAAGTGCCATCGGGCTCTCTTCGAACCGCCGCCTTCCAACTTGCAGTGTAGGTCAACGTCTGCAGTCTCCCAAGATCTCAGTGATCAGCATGCAAACTAGAGCTGGTCGCGATTTACACAAATTGTGACTAACCAGGATTGCAAGCGGGAGAATGCTAAGCTGTTTGCGTCGTTGCATCTCATAGAACAGGGAAGGATTACATGACTCGTCGCTTCATCCATGTAGATTTTTGTTTAAAAACAAGTGTATTTTCTGTCATTTGGCTTATTAGACAATAAGCTCGAGGAATCAACCCCTGACATCCTCCTCGTCTCGACTATATGTCATTGGCTCTGTGTCAAGACTCAGGCGCGGCCAACAACCATCTTGTCATGTTGACAGATTGACTCAGTTTAGTCTAAATGAGGCTTCAGCCGTCGACCATCAAAGCACGTTGAATCCATACATTGTTTCAACTCTTTGCACTGTCTAGGACAGTAACCTGTAGACACGAGAAAACAATCAAGCGATTCGGTTATCTTATTGCTGGCGATTTTTCACGCTGAGTTTGAGCTCTAGTGTGAGCTCGAATGCCTTTATGCTAGCTAGATGTGCATAAAAATGGCTAAAAAAGGCAAATTTTAGCCTTTCCCGTGTTTAATTTCCAATTTCTTGTCAAATCGCTGCTAGTCTCGTTATCTTCGAGAAGATCGCGGTTGTTCATCAGGTAGCCGGCGGCAGCGTGCAAGGGATACTTCTCTCTACAATGCACCTTCGTTCCTCAACCAGAATGCACTTTGCTGCCAGTTGAGAACCAGACAAGACGGGAATCAGTTCTATCTACAGGAATGTAGATAGAACTGCCGAACTAATAATGTTCACTAACGGCGCTATTTCGTATTTCAGTCCGGCATTTATCGCTGTTATTCAGCGAAATGGTAGTTTCTAAACAAACTACCGTAATCAAATGACAAAAAAAACGAAAAAAACAAAATTGTTTACTCGTTTTACATACCGATCGACCGCCCAAGTCATCTGAACCGGGATGGCCGAGTGGTTAAGGCGTTGGACTTAAGTTCCAATCGGAGTGATCCGTCGTGGGTTCGAACCCCACTCCCGGTAAACATTTTTTTATTTGTTCAAAATCAACATTATAGCTTATTTTTGGCTACGATCGGAAAGAATTCCGCTGCGAATAGCGCACTTTACTGTCCTAGCTGGTTGGGTAAAGGTTAAGTTATGACACATCCGCTGTGTCTCAAGCACTTTTCTCCAAATTCCACGTTTGAAGGAGTGTTTGACGTCGTTGCAAATTGAGCGTTTTATTAGAAGCTTCAGTAATTGCTGGATGAGACAGCATAGTGACGTGTTTGAGGTCAAAATTCTAATCTCGCCGACCCACCCGTTTCAATCGAGGAAACTTCCGATTGGGAACGCCGCTACCACTTTGCGATCCGCTTCTCCACCCTCACGTAGATCCCTTCCGCCATGAATGAAATCTGGTTAATGGATTCAATGAATCGATGACTCGTTTCCGGCTTCTCTCAGAGATCGCCACTTCTTCCTGGCTAACAGGAAAGCGCAGGCAGCGGATATGATGCGATTGGACACCAAAACGGCTTCGTTAGGAGTTAGAAACTAGGATAAAAACAAGCGGAAATACGCGCATACATTGTAGTCATCGCTGATTGCAGCCCACAGGAAACACAGGAAAGCGTTGGCAGCCGATATGGTGGATCAGCAGAGAGAAACGATGAAAACAACCTAAATTTGAGCTAAATTTGAAATTCTACCAAAATGGCAACATTCAGAAGACAATACTCGCAATGACGTTCATCCCACATGTGCGTCCATGTGCGCTCTCAGCCCTTCTGAGTGCTCTTTGCAGCGGACACGTGAACGTCTCCAATTTGTCGCGCTCCCGTCGGGTCCAAGGTGCGATTGCACGCGTCGTCTATATCTAGCCGGCGTGCCTGGAGTTTGGAGAATTTCGCTGATAAGCGTTGAAATTAGTTTGAATTTATAAGGTAGCACGCGGTTTATGACTTTGGAACAAGGTCCGCTTTGATTAGGGAAGGAGGCTGCAAAAGTGCGTTGCAAGTGCGTTAGACTTTTCGTTGACACAGATGGCGATATTTCAGTCCCGAAAATGTGACAACGGCGTGAGCGCAACGTGTGCGGCGGGCAAAGGTCACATTGCGATAGTACTAGCTCGGTAGATCACCAGAAACGTGATTTTTCCCTAGTTTTTTTGGACTGAATTGCGTATGTGGACACACATTATCACGTGGATATGGCCGCTTGATATGTATGCATCGGAGATTTCTTCAATTTTGATCATTGTGGTGATTAATTTTGAAGTGTCTGTTGTTCAATGGTTTAACTATTATTCTTCGGATCGATCCAGCAGGCCAGAATTATGATTTCTTTGTGAATTAACCGAGAAAACACGAAAAATTGCGTTCACTTTACAGTCACAAACTACAAACTGCAAGCCATTTGTTTTCCCACTACACGAATTGATAAGGACGTATCTTCGCTTGCATCATTGCAACATTCCGTCCAGTCCAGTCGAGCGGCGATAGGCCCTCCACGCTTGTGTACGCAAATCTTGCATGCTATTAACTGCAGTCCCTCGCTGTGCTCGTTGGGTTTGACCGCTTATAAGCGTAAAGCAAGAGAAAACTACAAAAGTCTGCTTTTCCTATGTATTTAGATTTGAAGTGGACACAGATGGCGATAAGGCAGAAAAATGATGACAGTGCTGTGAGTTGTAATGGTGTGTGATCGAGGGTCGCTGGTATATGCTCTCTAGTGTGCAAAAAGTGCAAATGTTGGTCGTTTCCTATGCGTGCGGTCCAAAACGTAAAATTGTTGCACCAATCAAGTGGACTCTCCTGCGACCTTTGTGCAGAAGTAGGATCAGTACCGTAAACGAGAAACATCAAAAATTGCATTCAAATAATCGTCATCGGAGTACAATCGCGAGTTATTCTTTACTCCGAGCACACAAGCGATAAGACACGTGCCGCCGCTTCTGCATTGCAACATTCTGTTCCAGCGACTCGAGCGATCACTCAAATGTATTCTGCAATGCTTCCTCCGTCTAATTCCCAGCCGTGAAAGACCGACTTTGAGCAAAATATTCGTGAGTCACGGTCAGGAGCTAATCCAAGATTATGTAAATGTGATCGTAGACCCCCGATGGCATCAGGAAACTAATTTTCTAATGATTGCATCCTTTGTCCAGAGCGTCTGATGTCTGCGTATGCCGATATTTGGCACGATATCGTGTCACTACACGCACTCCGCCTGAATGAGTCATTGAATGAGCCGCAGCGAAGGACGGAGATCGGGGTTGATGGGCGGCGCTCGTAGCGGGGAGGAGCCGCGACCCGAGCTCCTAACACACCCCTACGGTACGTGCAAAGCGCGAGAGCCTATTCATTTGCTATTCGCCGGTCCTTCCAAAGCGGTCGAACATGAAGCTTCTTCTCATCGTTCTCGTCATCTGCGCTTTTGCCGTCGACGCTTATGAGCGTCTCGGTAGGTGAATCTTGTCCTCCGCAGGCCTAAAGTGCATTTTAGATGCCTGCAACGTAGAAATCCCAGCAACGGAGGTCCCGCACCAGCTGTCCGGCTTCCGTGGACGTCGATCGCAGGTCTGCACGTTCCAGGCTGTCACCTCGGACAGCAATCAAATCAAAATCACCTTCAACGGTCTCCGTGAAGCTTGCGAACTGAAGCGCGACTCAGTCATTGTAAGAAAATAGTCGACAAGACAAAATTTTCATTTTTTGCGATTCCAGGTCAAAGAAGAAGGCGAAATCTCGGTTAACATGTGCGACTCCGACTCCAACGTCTACATCAGCGTCTCGCAGGCGATCCTCGTCCGGTACTACACAGCCACCGACGTCCAATTCACGGTCTCAAATATCAACAACAAGCTTCGTAAGTCGCCAAATCCAATTTTTTAATCTAAAATCGTATTTTAGCCTGCGTGGAAAGCCTCACCTACGAACATTTCGGCCGCTCACTCACCCTGAGCACGCGGCCTGTCAACCAAACCTGCTACATTACATTTCCCGGCCGAGTTCGACTCATCATCGAAGAGTTGAACCTCGCCTCCACCGACTGCAGCAAGTCTGCGGCCTCCGTTCTCACCGGATCTGAGTTTTACAAGTACGAGTATCGTCTCTCCAAGTACTGCAAGCAGGACAACGGCGTCCTCGCTCTCGAGAGGAAGGTCAAGTGTCCTCGAGGCCTTCTTGTAGTCAAATCAGAATCCACGCAAGTCGACAGCATACGATTCCGATTGGAAATGCCCACAGAGGAGGAGATGAGCGCCTACCGTATCCACGATCTGGATTGCTGAGCTGAAGGATAAAGAGGGTGGGGGTATCAGGACCACTGCCGTCAACACTGATCTGTTTGTTTGTAATATATTTGTGTAGATTTTGTTGAAAATGTAATTAAAGAATATAAATTATTTTACATTGAAGCTCTCACGGCGGTGTGTGTGGTAAATTTTCAGTTTTCAGGGAGTGCAATTTTTGAGAGGGCTATAGGTTGCAATGCAATCGACCGTTTTGGTTTTGATGATTATGTGATGAAAAAACCCCGAGAGAAAAAAACCCTCCTGGTGGTTTTGCACTCGCGCAAAAATCACCAGGCAAACCCTGCGGCAGCTCCTAGGCGTAAGCCTATTGCAGTAACCCAAGGCATTAAGAAAATAATTCAAAAATTGCCGCTTTATTGTGCTTATTCGATTTTGCTGGGTTTTTTTCTCTCGGGTTTTTTACTCACAGGGTTTTTTTTATCTCATATAACGGGTTTTGATTGAGCGCTGTTACACTATTTAAATGTTAAACATTTATTGTTTTTCAATTTTATTTTTTACAATTTTTAATTAATTTTAATTCAATTTTTAAAACAAATTTGGATTTTTTTGTTTATTGTGCATAAATTATTTATTGCATATTCATAATCATAATGAAAAAAATATGATTTTTTCTTTTTAAATTTTTGTCATCGTCATTTTTTTCATCTTTCGGACGCGAACGTCGACTTTAGCGTCTCACAGGCGGTCCTCGTCCGGTACTACAGCGCCACAAAGGTCAAATTCACGCTCTCAAATATCAACAACAAGCTTTGCATGTCTATGCCGCCGAATCCAATTTTTTAAATCTAAATCTGTATTTTAGCCTGTGTGGAAAGCCCCACTTACGACCATGCCGGCCACTCACAAACATGCTGCTTAACGTAGGAAAAAGATATTTTTCAATTGCAAATTTTGCTTCAATTTTCATTGTTTTTTTGATAATTCTTTTCAACAATTAAGAAAACATTTTTTTTGTTCTATTTTTGATGGCTGGCCTTACACATCTTCCTGAAACGTTCTCTTTTTGATGGCTGGACGGCATGGCATATTTTTGATGGCATACTACTCAAATTATCGATTGCTTGTGCTTTGCTTTATGAAAACTGCAATTTTGGATCTGCAGCTTCCACGGTGCATAACAATAAATTGTGGCTTAAGAAACCCTGATTTTTTTAAATTTTTGAATGGAAGCACATCTCTCTTGGAATCGCATATCGGATTACATTCAAAACAAAAATTATTCGCGTTGTTTCAACGTAATCATTGTGAGCGTACGGCTGTAAACGTTCCCAGGGGTCGCGAAGAACGCTCATGTCATCAGAATCACGCGAAACGGCCGGAAATAGCCAGATAGCGGCCAAGTCGCCAATATCGGTCAATGAACGACCGTATGCAGGTTATATGCGCCGCAATCCAATCGCTATGAGACCACTGATTTTCCAATAAATGGATCCCCATAACTCAGGATTGAGCTGTCCTACAAACATTCTGTAAGCGCCATTTTTGGTGGGAAGGGTCGAAAATGGGTTTTTTTTAAATTATTTCGCCCGTGTCCGTTGAAAGTGTAAAAGTCGCTTGTTTCAGGCGATGAAGATGACTGCGATGATGAAGATGTTTTTTCGATAATTCTTTTCAACAATTAAGAAAACATTTTTTTTTTGTTTACGACTGCCGCCTTTTACATTTTCCTGAAACGTTCTCTTTTTGATGGCTGGACCATACTACTCAAATTATCGATTACTTGTGCTTTGCTTTATGAAAACTGCAATTTTGGCTCTGCAGCTTCCACGGTGCATAACAATAAATTGTGGCTTAAGAAACCCTGATTTTTTTAAATTTTTGAATGGAAGCACATCTCTCTTGGAATCGCATATCGGATTACATTCAAAACAAAAATTATTCGCGTTGTTTCAACGTAATCATTGTGAGCGTACGGCTGTAAACGTTCCCAGGGGTCGCGAAGAACGCTCATGCCATCAGAATCACGTGAAACGGCCGGAAATAGCCAGATAGCGGCTAAGTCGCCAATATCGGTCAATGAACGACCGTATGCCGGTTATATGCGCCGCAATCCAATCGCTATGAGACCACTGATTTTCCAATAAATGTAGGATCCCCATAACTCAGGATTGAGCTGTCCTACAAACATTCTGTAAGCGCCATTTTTGGTGGGAAGGGTCGAAAATGGGGTTTTTTTTTAATTATTGCGCCCGTGTCCGTCGAAAGTGTAAAAGTCGCTTGTTTCAGGCGATGAAGATGACGACGGCAGCTACAGCAACAATGACATAACAAATGCGATTCGATTCTGATCTTTTACGGAGTGGAAGACCTAACTGCGCTGTCTGTGGTGCTTTGCAAGTCCATCATTGCAGCATTCATGGACATGAGAACCTTACAAATGGGCCAAAATTGCTTAAAAGAGCGGAAGACAAGCACTCTTGCAACGCAAAGCGATTGCGAACCCATGTTTACGTGTTTTTGACAAATCCGCGAGTGTGAACAGCCGAATTTAGCCCAAATCCTCGAGTATGATTCATGCGGTTGATGTTTGATAGGAAGAGATTGTTTCGGTTTCACCGTATTCCTCGTATTTTGGCGTCGACGTCAACAGCCATAAGCTTCTTAAACGTGTTTTTGTTTTGCAATATAAAACTTTCTGTCTACTGTAGTGATGATGATGCTTGCTCTCTTACAAAGCTAGTTAACCGTTAAATATCAATAAAACGAAGAAACAAATCTATTTGTTGATGATCATTTGATAGCCAATTGTTTTTGTTATGACGAGAACGCAAAATCGCGTTGTAATTTTTGCAAGTTTACTTTTCAAGCCGTCTACGATGTACAAGAAGTTCTCATAATTTTTTAAATTGAAATTTTTAAATTGTTAATTTTAAATGCATTTTATTTCTTTTTTTAAAACTTTGTTATTTTTTTTTTGAAAGTTCTAATCACATCTTCTGACGTTGAATAAAATACAAAATTGATCCATCTTCTTGTGGCCTCCCTCTTTCCCTCCACATCCCCACCCCTCTCTCTCTCTAAGAAATCACCCATATGCCTTGATTGCTATTTATTTTTATTTCAATTTGATCTACATTGTAATTTTGGTTGCGTATGCATTGAATTAAATGCATTAATTGAATAAAGATAAAGGGAAACACTTTTCGCGCAAAGAGGAGCGAAAAGAAAGATTTATGTTAGGCCTAAGCCTCGGCTCCGCTACTAGCTCAATGAACAAGCATTTGTCTACCGGAGATGGCATGCCATCAGTTCCCTGTGCGACTAGCATTTGCGATGACAATCAACAAATCGCAAGGCCAAATTTTTGATCGTGTTGGCATTGATTTGGAGCAAGAAGTCTTTTGTTTCCAATCTATTTTTCGCGAAAAGTCGCAGTGCTTCAGTGACAGATTAAGTTTTTTCCGTGTTATGTTGTCATATTTTGCCGCTATTTCGCCGGTGCTACATATACAGTTACAAACAATTACAAATTATTTCTGGTAGGACGCGATAAAACGCAATCCGCACGTTTGGCAACAAAACGTTGGTCGATAAGGGCAAATAACAAGAATTTTTTGAAAACTGCATCTTATTCCACCTAGAAATCCATAAAAAATCCAGATGATAAACTGATTGTCAAATTCTTCATTTTCTTTTAATGTATTTCATATTGTTGCCACCAAAAATCCGACAATTTTCATTTCAATTTTAAAAACACTTTTTGCACCTGTAACTTTGTATGAATGTTAAAATTACGCTGAACTGTCATCATTTTATGGTATGTGATTTCGCAAATTTTTTGTCATTTACTCTCGATTATTACTCAAGCTAATTTCAAGATCAATAATGATATCAAATACGCTGCATAGTTGGTATTTTTGATACGATGTTGGCGATGACGAAACAACGACAATGATGACAACAGCTACCGTAATCAAGACCATGTAACGCACGCTTCAGCGTTTATAAATGAACATTTCAATTCTTTCAAACGCTTGATCTGTGCGCTTTTCTAACTTTTAATCTCCGAATTCGCATCAATAGAACAGTTCGTGAGAACGATAACAACTTGTGAATTTTGCACATTCATCGCATCGTTTTTTTAGCAACACTTAGTCATTTTCGCACCACACACTGAAAAGCGATTAGCGGAATCGGGCGCCGGTAAACATTTCCTGCGAACGGCTAACTTTAGATCTTTTGTTCACAATCTTAGGTCAACGTCGTGCGGGTGACTCAATGGGACAACAACTCATGCTATGGTGAAATGAGTCAATTACGGAGTACGGAGTTCATTTGATTAGGGAATGTTGGGGGTGTTTCACAGGGAACGAGGTGGAAAGTGGCTAAGATGAAGAGGGAGAAATTAGATTTTTAATTTAAGAATTTCTGATAAACACGTTGATTCTGATTTTTCTGAAAAGATCAAATTTCAACGATTTTTTAAACGTTTTTTTGTCCAGTACTCGTCTGCTAAATTATCTCGACGTTATCAGGGTTTCCACAGTAAATTGCCACAAATTAATACTTTTTGCAGCAACGTTAACTCCATAAAGAACTCATTTAAAACCATTTTTGATGGGTTGCACAGAATTTCAGATATAAATTCGCAATTCGTTTCTAATCTTTCTGTTCCTCGCCTGGCAGTAAACTTCTGTCGATAAATAACGTTGGTGCTATGCTTGCGCTTGTGTTCATTAAAGCAAATTTCAATATTGTAACGATGCGCCAAGCTGAAATGTTATTTTTGATTGAAAACTGATGCCTTTCTAACCGGTGCCATTTTGAGAGTTTGAGAATTTCTTTCCTGGTTTACGATTTAATTACAACTTCAGGTCAACCGCGGTGACAGCACTTGTTTTCAAGGAGAACAGGAGAGATTTTGAAAATAATTTTAAAAGAGAACGTTTAAAATCATTTTAGACAAGCAGCGCGACTTTATCCCCGTTTATCCTTCCTTCCATCCAAAGTAGAAATCGCATTTCTTTGCGCAAATTAATGAAAAATGTAAACCTTTTGGACTGTTTAACTGTTTTTACTTTTTTTTTAATGTAACGATTACTTAAGGCTCAGCAGCTTAGCAGAGCTAGAGGAACAAGCTCTTTTTGTGAAAGCAAATGAGATGTGAAAACAACAAAGCATTTAAAAGCATTTTTGTGAGTCTTCTGTTTTTTCAGTCAGTTTTTAGCTAAAATAGAAATTTCGCCTTTCGAACGATTCGCCAAGGAATGTATTTGATAGGAAACTGATGCCTTTAATTACAACATTCATTACTTCAAGTCAACCGCTGTGACAGCACTTGTCTTAAAGAGGACAAGAGAGTTTTTTAAATGCATTTTAAAAGAAAACGTTTAGAATCATTTTAGACAAGCACCGCGACTATCTAGTAGTCGTGAATCAATCGTGAATCGAGAGACACAAAAACACGTGAACCAAATAACACAGCAATCTCAATAAAATCGTTTTTTTTTAATTTAGTGTAGTGTAGGAACTACATACTGTGCTACTCCATGTACTCCATTAATCTCCCTAACCATGTGTATTAGTGATGTTAATTTTTTTTAATTTTCATTTTAAATTTACATTAATATTTTTTAAAAAGACACGGATGATCTCTGGTCTCTCCGTCCGTCATCGTCTGGCATTGAATTCAAGAATTTGTGCTTATCATTTTAAAACTGTAGGGAAAAGGTTGATTTATAGATAACGAGTAATGATAATTTGTGATGCAGCTCATAAAAGCGAGAACTGCCAAACATTCAGTAACACTATTTTTAAAAAATTCTGAGAGAAGAGAGGGAGGACGTAAAGAGCTTTAAGGCATATGAGAAAGCCGGTCTTTCAATTTTCGTGACATTCGTTGTGTTTTTTTTTGCATTTTTCTTACGAGGCTAAAAATTATCATTTTCAGTTTCAATTATCAATAATTATCACGAGAAAATGATGAAAATTATTATTTGATGATTAGTTTCACTTCTCCCACTAAAAGACTAATTCTAAAAGTCAAAAACTTGATTGTTAGACCTTTGTTGTCTTTCTCTCAATTTCAAAATGAATCAAAGTTTTTTTTGCTGGTAAATTCTCAAATCACACACACTAATACATAGCTTGCTAGCTCAGTTTAGAAAACGATACGTTTACGAAAAAATATCTGCAAAGCTGATGCGTTCAGTTTTACGTTTACAGTCCTTCCATTTAAAATTCAATTCGCAATTCTTTGCGCAAATTAATACAAAAATTTAAACCTTAATGTTAAAATTTTTTGTATAACGATTTTATTACTTCAGGCTCAGCAGAGAAACAAGCGCTTGTTGCGAAAGCAAATGAGATGTGAAAACAACTTTTGTCTGTTGTCAGACAGTTTTCAGTTATTTTTCAGTTTTTAGCCAAAATAGAAAATTTATTGCCACAAATCAAGGCTATTTGCAGCCTAGTTTACTTCATAATATGAGCCTTATTGCGCACCCACTTATTCTCGCATGTTTTCAACACTCTCTTTCCTAATCGTATTGAGCGGAAATTTGATTAAGCAATGTTTTGCCGTTATTCGCTGATTTTCAAAGAATTCCGCAAATATCGTTGACAATTACAGCGTCAGAAACTCCAAATATGGCGCGGTGACAGAGCAGAAGCGGGATGACTAAAAAGGAAAGAAAAAACAAGTTTTGACACAACGATGATTGAATTTTTGTCTTTTTGTGTGTGAAAATTTTTGAACATTCGTACTCCTTCCGTAATAGCAGAATTCGATCCATCAATAGCAGAGATTTCATAAATTGGCGTCTCAATTAATGAAATTTTATGCATTATTTAATTTAATTTATTAATTTAATTATTTAGTACTTTATTTAATCGTGAAAAAGATATTTCGGTCATTAATTTTTTAATTTTTTGTTTAACATTATCTTGCGGAATTACATTTTATTACATTTTTGTCGGTTTGAACGGACAACGAAGTTACGCTTGAGATAATCGAGTTTTATTTTTTATTTTTTGCAGTATGCGGAATTCTTTTTCATTTTTTTTTCATTTTTTCATTTCTGTTTGTCGCTATCTACAAAACATACATAACATCATAATTTTTTAAAACAATTTTTGCAATTTTTTAGCATCCTATCACACAAGCAAATTACCGTATTGAATGATTTTTTGCGGGAAAGGTCTCACACTCTCAAATAGCAAAGCTCAAATAGAGAAATCAAATAATATTTACTAAATATGTGAACAATTTAACTAAAAAATGCAATATTAAAGAAACGAAATAACCAATTTTTTTTTCAAATGGTCTGTTATTTTTTTGCTGGTAGCTTGAAATTTAATGAACTTAGAAAAAGGGTTTGACAACTTTTTGATTTTTTGCAGAATGTAAATTTGTTATTCTCAGTTCTGCTTTTTTAAAAACATTTCTTTGTCATTTTTTTGAGGAAACACCCAAATCTTTTCACAACTGTAAAATTCAAAGTTTTGCAATCCTCTCGAGGTTAATGTAAAAAATTAATCGCGTCAAAACGCCGAAGGGAGTTAAAAAGTTAAAAAATCAATTTGATTGTGTGGACACGTAAACTTTTGTTCCAAAATTACATTAGATTTTAGATATTTGGTCCTACGCAAACTGCCTTGGATTGAAATGTCTGAAAATCATATTTTTTGAGTTGTTGGCAACTCAACAATATGACATTAACCTCTACGTTGACGACTGAATGATTACAAATCAACAAGGAACAGTCATAATAGGTACAATATGATTTTTTAAAAGAAATTTATGTAATGATTTAATGATTTTTGCCGACGAATACAAACAAATGCTCGCTTTCTGGTTACCGGTCGGTACATAATCTCGCTTCTAGGACAATGGTGCTTTTTAATCGTGTACGACTTTTCATTTTTTTGTGCATTTCCAGACACGACCAAATCATTTTTATCTTAACATCCATTTTTTTGACACGGCAACACCAAGCAGTGGAACATCTTGCACCAGTTTTTTTTAACGTATTATTGTAAAGATTAAATAATTTTCGCACTCGCGTTGCTTTCGGTATGTCAAAATATAATTTTTGTATTCTCTCAAGTTGTATTCTTTTGTATTCTCGAGATTCTCTCAAGTCTAGCTATTTAATTCAAAAATTTATTACAAAACTACAAAAAAAAACCTGGACATTTTTAATTTTTGTCCCAATTTCATCAGTGATCGCAAGTTAATCATCACGTAAGCTCAGCATTAAGTTAATTATGGAATTGAATATTTTTTTACCTTTCACCGGGAACGAGTTAAGTTTGAATTGCATTTGAAAAATGTTTTTGTTGCGCAATATTGCGCTTTTTTCATATCCGTTATTGTGAATTTTTGACACAGCACATTTTAACCTTAAAATGTCAAATTGAAAAAAATCCGCTTTCATAGCAAACTGTAATGTGCATGTTTTGGACTAATGTTTGAGGCAGTCACAAAAGCTGACCACTCGTAGGATAGCCTCATTTAATCGTATGTGTAAACCAACACTTCAACGTAATAATCCAACACTACAGTATTCCTTTTTGACATTTTGTATTTGACATTTTGAATGCAACATTGTAAGCCATGAATTTCCAAATTCCAAACTCATATTTTTGATGATCCTACCATGTTTGTAGTTTACTGACTCTGTGTACAACAATTTAAATGTTTTATTAAATATTTTAATAAATTGAAAATACATAATTCAGTGCTAAAAATAAAATAACAGCATTTTTGACTTCTCGTGGCTCAGAACAAAGGAAAGGAAATGTGGAAAGCACTGAAAATCATTTTCAAATCAGCGATAGATCTATTTAGCCAATGTGTACACGTTTCACCAAATTAGTATTAGTTTTGAGTGTTTTTAAGCAAAATTTTATTCGTTTTTTATCGGTTTTAATATTTTAACCTCAAAATATTCTTTATAATTCATGTTTTTTGCGCTCCGCACCGCTCCGCACCGAGTTTAGAGATAACGCTGCGCTCCGCGCTTCGCGTTATCTCTAAACTCAGTCAAAATGTATTCTGTTAACGTGACTGCAAAATTCAAAAGATTAGACGAAATTTTAAAGTTTAAAATGTTTATGCTTCACTGTTTTCAAGCAATCCTATTTTTAACCAGTTTGCGGTTAGAGCACAAATCGTTGTTGTAATTAAATCATAGGTTTGTGATAGAGTTGTAATTTTTATTTTATTTTATTTTTATAATTTTAATAATTTTAATTTTAATATTTTAATAAAATAATTTAAATTTTGAAACGGTCACCGCATCAAAAATAATTTTTGACGTTTTCAATTCAATTTTGGAACAATGCTGATTTAATACGAGATTCTCTCAAGTCACAATTCAATTCACACATTTAAAAAAATGTTTAGTTCAAATAAGAAGAATTTTTGCAGATTTAATCGTAATGCACTTTATTTTAGATTTTTTTGTAGCGATGTTGATCACTCGTATTTTGTAGAATTTGTGGCTAATTGTTGAAAGAGATAAATGACATCTTGAGCATGCCAACTAACGGACAGCGTTAGTCTAATCGGTCACTATGTGCAGGCAAAATAAAAGCGACAAAGAATAATTTCTACTTCGATTCTTTTACGACGGCTGTATCCTTGAATGTCCTCGAATTTTTTTTGGCGCCAACCCTGCTGTAACTGTCCAACTAAATCGACATTTTTCAAGCCAGTTTCAAAACAACGTAACCGTTAATTAATTTTTATTTTGTGTTATAAATAATTCATAGGTACGCAAAAAAAATTTCAAAAATATTAATTAAGCATTTTCGACATCCACCATTGTAGTTAGTAAGTGGTTAGCGCTAAAATTGTTTTATTTTATGCATTAACGAGCACAAAGTTTTAACCCTTTGAAAAGTTTATGTTTTTGCTGTTATGAAACCAAAATAATTACTTCTTTAACGGATTTATTTTTAACATTGTGCGATTTTGAACGTGTTGGTATAGAGCACCTATTGCAAGAAATGCATGTTTATTACAAAAATCTGTGTTTGGATGCAGCGGAATTTTTTTTAAAACAGAATTGATATTTTTTGCCAACGTCTGTAGTAGAAAATGTTAGATATCCTTTTTTTATTTCAAAGAAAATTAAAAGTCTGGCTTTCTCACATGTCTTAAAGCCATTTTTGTCCTCTCCCTCTTCTCTCTGCTTTTCCACTCTTGCCTGGCGGGCTTTTACTGTGTCTCTTCTATATTTTTGTGGCGAATCTGAAACTCATCCACTTCATTTTAATTAAATTTGATTAAATTTTTGTAGTCTATATTTCTGTAAAAACACAGATGATTAAAAAGTTTTCTTTTCTGTCTTTTCGTGTCTTTTCTTGTCTTTTCTATATTTTTGTGGCGAATCTGATCCACCCTACACACCTTCTATGACCCACTTTTATGTCCCCATAATCTGTAACTTGCAATCTGCGTGTATTTAAATAGATAAATGAATATGCCGGACTTATAATTGCACCAATCGCAATTATAAATTGTCTATAAAAAATATAAAAAAGCTATTTGTGAGCGTTCGGTCGACCGGCGCATTTCCGACAGAATTTGAATGTTCCATAAACGAAGCGATGCAATTGATTTAATGAATTTACTTGGCATTCAACATGAAAAATTCATTTTAATTAAATTTGATTAAATTTTTGTAGTCTATATTTCTGTAAAGACTGAAGAAGGTGTGAAGACAAGATTCCCCTATTTATTTTGAACCGGTCAAGAACTCAAATCATTTAAGATATTATTAAGAGGTTATTTCTTAAAAAATGTACGAAATGCGTGGAACATGTTACACATTTACAAAGTCAATTTACAGAAAAATCGTTCAAGTTACTTTGAAATTTCTTTGAAATTTCATGGAATCCAACCAGAACGAACCATTGAAGATCGAAATTTTGCTTTTTTACCGAATAAACGCGTAATAAGCGCGTATAACCGTTTGTATTCGACACGAATGTTTGCCTGTGGCTAACATTTCATATTTGTTTAAATTTAATTTTTCCTTCTAAACCAAATTGCAAAATTAAAAAAGAAAATCAAATCTCACAAAAAAAGTGTAATTTTTGTACCGTTTTTCATTCGATAATCAGTAATCGAATCGATCAGTAATCAATCATTAATCAGATCATTAATTAAATAAAAAAGAGTGAAATAAATTTTCATATTCAGATTTTTAGGCTTTCAAATTGAAATTTTCATTTTCAAGTCACTGATAAACTACAATTCAAAAATTAAACAACAGAATCTTGGATACAAAACTGCGCACGGTCGACAATACGTAGTTGAATCTGGGTCTGTTGCAAAATGTTAATTTCTTTTTTTTTTGCGCTTCTAAACCTGTTTGCAAAACAAAAATGTGTTATAAAATACTTGCATGTTTGTCCTGGAACGAACGATATTTTTGTTTGAACAATTTAAGCATGACCGGAATAGATTTAGAACGATTACTGTTAAAAGTGTAATCTTTATTCCAACAACTGACTAACTACAAAGTTTATGTTTAAGCAGCAAACTTAATTTTCGTCTTTAAAATGTTTTTGTTTCAGATCAATCAGAAGCATAAGATTACATTATTGACCCAATTTTGGATGGTTTCAAAGTAATTTTGTTTGAAAGGGTCAACTTCGCATTGTTTTTTTGTATTTTTGAATCCAGGTTTACTACTCTATGCATTCCGCAAATGAGCCTCCGTTGTACGTTGTTGGTCGCGCTACGTAAGTTCACTCATGATTTGGGGTGAAAAGAAGTCGCGCAACTTGCTGCAAAGTATTTCAATTTAAAAATTTTCAAATTTGAATGCAATTTTTCGAGACTAGCCACTAATTTGGCAAAGCACCACATTCAGGTTCTTTTTGTGTACAACAGTCCAATTTTGGTCCAGCAATGAGAAATAGAAAAATTCAACTTTCCGCATTAATAAATTCTAGTTGTTTCTAAAAAACATGCGGAGCGTTTTTATTTTCAGCTTCTTTTTATTTTTGTATTGGCGCTGACTTTCCGTGGATCAAATCCGTGGAAATCCGTTGAAAATCCGGTTCAGTATAAAATAAAAAAAAACTCATTTTTCTATGAAAAACAATTTTCTTTGTTTTTATTTTCTATTTTTTATTTTTGCCATGCGAAATGTAGTGTAACAGACATGTTCGTCACTACCAACCTATCGTCTAAGCCTTGTAGGATTTTTTAAATCTCAAAATAACAATTTAATTTTGTTACATTGCTTTAAATTTTTAAATTTTTCGCTCTCTGGCTTTTCTTTTTTTTTCTTCAAATTTTCTCAAATGGTTATTCGCACATAATTTTTTTAACCTACTAGAAATTTTATTTCTCGAGGCTCTCATCTGATCTGAAAGGAATTGATCTGAATTGATCTGAAAGATCTGAAATTTAAAAAATCCTACGCATATTTTGCCTAAAGCTCGATGAATGAAAATCAGTTTTAATTTTGCCAAGAGCACTACAACTGTTGTGGTTTAACGAAAAAACACAAATGCAAGAAACATACTATTTGATGCCCTAATTTTGATTAGGTACTTCTGGAATAGGATTAGGTAATAAGTAGTTTTCAGATTGTTATTACATTACATTAAATTGATTTAAATTCATCAGGAAACTTGGGATTTTTGAATTTTCTTGGCCCGAACAATTTTCGTTAACAAGCAGCTATTGTACGGAAACTGTTCAAAATAACAAAATAATTTTGCTTGGTGAAGCAATTTTAATAGGTTTGCGCAAAAGTTCGTATTTTTTAAAATTATTTTTGCCTTCACTGTTGACTTCACGGTTGCAACGGTTAAGAATGTTTATTGCTAAAAATTTGCATTGTAAGAAGCAAAACTCAAACTCAAATTAAAACTCAAATTCAGTTCATTTCATTTTTTGGTTGAACATTACAAGATCTTGCTCGGTGGGTTATTTCATCTATATTAGGCCATAGCCCATAGTCATGATTTATTTTTGGCCACTGTCGGCAACGCAAACACTAACACTTCTTCCATTTCTTATGGTATTACCTTGTTCACATTAGTTATCAAGTCAAAAGATGCGGCACATCTCTTTTATAGTCTAGTTCGTTTATTCGGTACAAAATAGTAAGAAATTGAGTTTTGAACTCCGGAATTCCAAAGTATGGTAATTTATGCAGCTAGCGGATTGTGTTTGTTCTTATCGTAACGTTTCGTTTTGTTTTGAATTTCTGACAATTTCTGCCATTGAACTGAATTGCAAAAAGATTGCTTTCATAGATAACTGCAATTGCAGCATGTTTCGGACATTATTAAATTTTTGAGGCTTTTCATGTTTCCCCACACAAGCTAATCACTCGTCGTGTAGGTGACATTTTAATAATTTATTCATTTTTGCATTTGCAAAAGATTGCATGTTTTGCCCCCTTCTTTCTTTTCTTCCTTTTGTTTTATTATTTTCAAATAAATCGTTAAAGCGAAACACAATTTTGGTTCTTCGATATTGAGATTAATTTGCAAAAAAAAAACTATTTTCTTCATTTTATATTTATTTAATTTAATTTACAATTTTAGTTGTTTAAAAAAATTATTTTTAATGAAATTAATTTTAAAAAAAACATCACGTAATTTGTTACTTTTTGTTTGTCTCGCACTCTTTGTTCCTTTTCCGCTTGAATATTTTTTCGTATTTTCAAACCATTATTTGCAAAACAAAAGAAATAAAAATTTAAATTATTTTTTTTGTCCGGTCGCTTGGATAAATTCACAGAAAACGCAAAATACAATAATTCCTTATTGTTCCTCATTCCGTGCCAAAATTCATGAGTATTGCTCGATTGAAGTGCTAACAAAGCTTCAAAGGATTCTATGTAATGCGAATTTGCTCCGAAACGAGATTAACCATTGTTTTCGGTAACAATGAGGAATACTGATAGCATTTCCATAGTCTGAATCGTTCAACCCTGGCGCGCTGACACACGCATGCTAAGAAAGTCTGTATCAGAATTGCATAAAGACATTTTTGTAGAGATCCATTCCGAAAAATTCAAAGTTCTCTGCGCCCCAATTTTCTCTTAATTTCCTAATTTTAGTAAATAATTCAATAATTTCCTCCCTCTATTGGTCAAAGCACTGTAGAAATTAATTTTCCTCATATTCTTCGCCGTTTTTGAACCATCAATAGCGTCTCAATTTATGGCATTTTATGCACTTTATTTAGCTTTATTTATTCGGTCGTTTATTATTTAGTAAATAAAAGTATAAATAGAAATTTAGTAAACTTTTGTGAAAAATATAGCAAAATTACAACAAAGAGGATTAAATTTTTGTGTTTTTGTGTGTGAATTTTTTTTATTTTTTCATCTCTCCTTCGTAATTAAGAATTAGCAAATAACAGTAATTTTCTAAAATAAATAATAATTTAATAATTTTCTTTAAAGGTCATGTCAAAGAACAGAAAGAAAGATTTTGGAGGCAAATAGAAATAGAAATCAGAGTGCGCAGTTGAAGTGTTGAAATTGAAATTAAATTTTTGTAGACTTCATTGCCGTTTGCAACCCAATAGCAGACGAAACAAAAATTGGCTTTAAAATTTTTGTCCAAATCTGCGTCATTAGCAAAAACAAATTTAGAAGCACAAAACTCTGACAAAAGTGCAAAAACCACATGGTTCATTTCTATTTCTTTCCCTGCTACGTATGCGAGAAGATTGGCAAAGCCAAACATTCTTTCGAGGCATTTCTACCATCTTGAGAAAAGTCACCTTTCAACTGCAATTTTTTACTTTTTTTGCAATTTCAACTACGAATCATCTCTTTTTTTTGCACATCCAACATCCATCTATTGCGAGTTAATCGCTTGTTTCCATAACACATGCCTAACCAATTCTTTGTTCTGCTTTTTGCGACTGCGACAAGCGGCTCGGTGACTTTTTTTTTAAATCGTCCTCTCTGAATAGGAATTTGAACGGACAACTTAGTTATGCTTGAGATTTACGAGCTTTTTTATTTTATTTTTTTTGCAGTTTTGCAGTTTCACGTTTTTATTGTTTTTATTTCTGCTTTTTGGTAGCTACATTTTCACACAAGCAAATTACCGTAGCGAATGGTTTTTTGGGGGAAACGTCTCAAACCCTCAAATTTTACTAAAAAATTTAACTAAAACATATTTACTAAAAAACGAAAAAATTTAACCAATTTATTCAAAAACATTTTTTGGAGGAGATGAAAAGGACACGAGCAACCAAGTCGATTCACAACTGTAAAATCCAAAATTTTTGCTAACCTCTTGCGGCAAATTCAAAAAATTAATTGCGTCAAAAAAGGTAACGGAAAACAGTTGAAAATTAATTTGGTTGTCTGCACAGTACACGTAACCATTTGTTTTATAATTTTTTAAAATTACATTAAAAATTAAACGGTTTGTTTACGGTTTATTCTTTGGAATTTAGACGTTTCGTTTTAGATATTTTGGTCGCTTTCTGACTTTACCAGATGTAACAATCTAACAGTTTATGACTTGCACAACATACAGACTCCCTTGGATTGAAATGTCTGAAAATCATTTCTTTTTTAAGTTGTTGTTCTTTTCAAACAACCAGATTTTTTTTTAAATTTTCCTAAAATTCACCAGAAACGAACGAAATTATTTTTGCCTGGTTCATGGTTGACTTCATGGTTGCAACGGCTAAGAACGTTCATTGCTAAAATTTAAAATGTAAGAAGCAAAACTTAAATCAGTATTCAGTTCATTTTATTTTTTGGTTGAACATTAAATGGACCTGCTCGGTGGTCATTTTATCTATTTTTAGCTTTATTGAGTTCGTAGATCACACAGAAAACTACATAGAAATTGCAATGCAAACAACATTTCTTTTGTCGGTTCAATTTACGGGAGTAAATATTATGTCATTTTTACAGAATGAAAAAAGAAGGACAATAGTTTTTAGACTAAATAGGAAATAGTTAAACTGATTTAAATTCATAAGAAATCATGGACTTTAATCTTGAGATTTTTGAACTAACTTCAGTGATTACTGGCCCAAATATAGTAAACAAATATAGTCCAAACCAAACATGCAAAAACGGCTAAGAACGTTCAAAATTTAAAATGTAAAAAGCAAAACTTAAATGTTTTTGTGTTTTTTTTATTTCATTTTCAGTTTTTCAGTTCATTTTATTGAACATTATATGGACCTGCTCGGTGGTCATTTCATCTATTTTTGGCCATAGCCCATAGTCTTCATTTATTTTTGTCCACTGTAGTCCGACCACACAGAAGACTACAGTTTGAATTTGTTTGCATAATTCAACGATTAAACATTTTTTAAACGTTTATTTAGAATGTGTTGTTCGTTTCTGGTGATTTAATTTTTTTTTCAACATCATTGTTGATGTGGCTTTTAAATTCACCAGAAACGTTTTTTACGGATTCACACGATTTTGTTATTTCTCAGGCAAATAATTTAATAATTCTAATTTTAATTGCGAGATTTCTTCTTTATTTTTATTATTTTTTGAAGCAATAAATTAAATCAAATTCCGTTGTTTTTTATTTTTGAATTGGATAGAAATTACCGTTGTCACTCGCTAAAATAGGCCAAACAAAGCAAACAAATAAAACCAACCAGAGCTCCTCTGACTCTTTTTGCCCCGACCCGGCCCATCAAATGCCTTTTTTTGTGCATCGTTCATTGTTTAATTGACAATTTTTTGAAAAGTATTTTCAGTAGCTCTGTGGCAATTGTTTTGGCATAAAAATTCATTAAAAATAATAGCGATTTTTCGAAATTCTTGGCCGAATGATTGACAATCTTTTTTCTTTTTTTTTACTCGTTAAAGGAATTTTCAGATTCCAGTTCAAATTCAAGTTTGAAACCAAATTCACAATAACAAATAATGTTACACAAGAAATGTTCACAATAACAAAAAAATTTCAATTTTCCCGTCGTAAATCAATTTGAAGAGGTGTTATGTTTGAAACACAATTTCTGTCTTTTGTCCCGTGACCTACTTGAAACGGCAAAGAACATTCATTGCAGAAATCTACAAAGGAAGAGAAGAAATTTATTTAGACTTTTAAACAAACAAAAAATACATATGTGAACTATTCACAGGAATGCATTTTCAAGCACGTTTATGTGATTTTATGCTATTTTGACAAACCCCAGCGAACCCACCGTCACAAAGACGGTCACGAAGATCGACAGGAGGACTGACATTAGCTCCGACGCGGCCAACCGAGTCGCTGTGAAGAGACTCCCTCACTACTCGTCGCCATTGGGACGGAGAAGATCGATAAGAAGAGAAAAAAAAATCATTTTTGAAGAAAACACATCAGAGCAAGACAGTCAAACATGTCCCAAAGAAATCACACGAATTACGTAAATTTGGGTTTTTTTTTAAGAACATTTTTGAACATTGAACTACCAACTCTCACTCGTCCAATCGCACTCCTAAAAATAACCAAATTGTGAACAGAATTAATAATCTAATTTTTGGAAATTGTGTCAGCATCTTTAAATGCCATCGGGCATCGATAAAAATTAAATACAATGTGGAAAATGTGCTCAATTTTTTAAAAACAAATTTTGGTGCCACCGTACAGCGTGTTTTCTATTTCCATTTTTTCTATTTTCACCAGTTTTCAATGTTCAAATTTTTGGTGGCCTTAATAACACTAGTTATTTATGGATTTACATATTTCTGATTTTTCCACTTCTAGCACAGAGTTAAGATCGTAAAATCGCTCTCCTCCATCGCAACTTTTGGCCGCTACACTATGCACAAAAAACAGTTAGAAATTAGCATCCTTAGCATTTATGATAACAATTTTTGGAAACCAATTTTCGTGCCATTATTCTAATTATCACTATTTTTAAACTGCTTCCATCAATCCGGCACATTTCTAATAAATATGTATGCGGAAAAATGAAGAAACAATTTTTTGCTGCAAATGCGACCGTTCTGTTTGTACCAGTTTTCAATTTTCAAGTTTTTGGCAACGTCAACAATGATATTTTTATGTTTTTTTAAGTTTACGTTTACGTTTTTAAGTTTAAGTTTACGAAAGCACGTTCTTTCAAGAGCTACAGTTGGACTGTTGGCTACAGGTACTGCATTTGCTTGTTGTATGTTGAATGCCAAACTTCATTGTAGAAGGAAGGAAATGAGCAAGGGAACGATACTTTTGTTCACATTTGCTTAATCTGGATCATAAACAAAATTTTTAATTATTTCAAGGTTAATTTCACAATTGCTTTTTTTTTCTTTTTTTTTGTGTTTTGAGTGAGAATTGGTTTCCTAAAACTGTCGTGTCCGCAGGTGGAAGCATCTCATCTCATCTCAATAAACTTTAAAAAAACAAACACACATAACAGCGAAACAATAAATCAACAATTATTGCAATCTGATATTCAACACGCACGATCTCGAAAGTATCAACGATTATTTTTGTGAATTTGTTATAACATCATTTTTTATGTTTTTTTCTTTATTAAAAGTGATTTTGTTTGCGCGTCAGACCCATTGTCATACCAAAAGAGTTTGGGTGGGTGTAAACTGGGGCCGGGGCCCGGATATCTAAATAAAAAACCACTAAATCTGTTTGTCTAAAAAAATCAAAACGAAATTCAAGCATTGCATTCCTGCGACAAAAACAATTATTTTTGTGGGCTACAAGGCGGCGCCGGGCACCCATTCGATTTCAAATGTAAACGCAAAAGTATCACAAAACTTTAATTTTTCTTCTTTTAAGTTTAAGTTGATCTTTTAATCATTTTTGCTGCAAAGACTTGCAAATCGTGTGAATTGGCTGATTTCTGAATTTTTGTGCAGTTCAGACCGTCCCATCATGCGCATTCCTCGAATCGCCCCTGTGCGTTCGAATTTAAGCTACAGCTTCAAACATAACAAAATCTTGTTTTGTACACCAAAAATGTGAATTATGCGATTTCTTGAGGAATGAAGTACCCAAGAAATAGACTAAATCTTTTACAATCAAACGTTTTGCAAAACTTTTTTCAATCGAATAATTTAAACAAGTAGAACATTTTTTAAAGACAACATCGTGTTCTTTTTTTATTCAGGATTGCCTTTCGAGCAATAAAAATCACTTGCTTTGCTCTTTTCCCAATCCCGTGAAGTCATTAAATTTATTTTTGCTCTTGCGATGTGAGTGACAGCACCACATTTAATTTGTTAGTGGGTTTGTTTTAAATTAAAAACACGCCATCAATTACATGAATTTTTGAACACGTATAGACTAAACGGTATAAGCCATGCATCAATGCATTTAAAGAAAAATAATTATTTTTGTGGGCGTTCCCTGCCTTCAACCCCTTTTGAAAACTTTTTCCATTTTCAAGTTAATTGAATTTGCTTTTTGTGTGCCGCCAATAAATATTTGCTCCCGCATAACATTGAATTACGTCTTTTTTTGATAATTACCTTCTATTTTAATTTAAATTTATTAAAGTAAAGGTAATTTTAAAATTTAAACGTTGAAAAATCATTTTTTGCAATCGTTTTTAACACACAAAAAATATTTTGGCATTTTCCATTTTCAAAATGCAAACTGAATATTTTTTGGCGGCGTCATCTTGTTTCTTGGGAACTGATCGGAAATACAATCTATGTTTTTAATTTTCCTCTAATTACAGTGTTTCCAACCTCATCAGTTCATCCAAAATCACCAAAATCGTTTGAACCGGAAGAGGCAAAAAATTTTGTACCATGGGTTTGTGAGTTTATAGCGGTTGTTTGGTAAAATGCGGTTTTTCGTTAATAATTATATGAGGTGGCGGCCACACTTTTAACGTTAACAGAAACGTGTTTCACGGATTCACACGATTTTATAATTTCTCAGGCAAATAACTTATGATTCTACATTTAATTGCGAGATTTCTTCTTTATTTTTATTTTTTTATTTTTTTTTGGAAAAGGAAAAGGAAAATTTTGTCATCGGAAACTGATGATGTTGTTGGAAACCGATCGCGTTGATGTGAATTTATCGAACTTTTAAAAGCGAATAATGTTAAATTCATTAACTATAAAACATACGTTTTTAGAACATTTTTTTAAGTATTAGTTTACTTTTGATCGTAACTGTTGTGGCTATGAAATGGCATTGGTAAGTATATAAACAATTTATGTTTTTAATTTTGCTCTAATTACATTGGTCGGTACTGATAGGGCACTCCTGATTTTTTTAAACTTTTTTAATCAATCTAAATGAGACCGTCAGACCAATATGTCAATCAATTTCTGTATCAACCACTTTAGTAATTAAAAAATAATTAATTTCTGAATACCACGAAACAACGACCGATGAGAGTTTCAGCAATCGAGTTCGAACAAATCAAACGGAATTGCGGAACCCAACCAGGCTGAAAAACAAGTTGTTATGTTGCTTAAAAGTTAAATTTTTTTAAAATCCGATTACATGTTTCCATTTCATCAAATTGAGTAGCTTTTTTGACACTGACATATACACTATTACTATTTATTTTTGGACCTAAATTAGCATAAATCACACAACCTAATCCTAACCAAAATGCCATTTTCTGTTTTAAACATTTCTGGTTTTAAAAACGAATTAATTAATTTTTGAGAAGTCTTTACGTAAAATCAATGTGAGTTTAAATTTTTGCGCTTAAATTGGACATGCCATGTATTAAAACAACATAAACTTTTAAAAAATTACGGGTTGCCAAAAGGAAGGTCAGCGGCGTTAAAGTTACATGAGGCGCTGCCATCCAGCTCAAGACAAAACACCGATCTGTAATGGCGTAAAACAAATTCCAGCAAATCTTCATTTTTGGTGATTGGAATTGGCGAGAATTTAAACGTTTAAAAATCATTTTTTGCAATTGTTTGTAACACACAAAAAATACTTGGCATTTTCCATTTTCAAAATGCAAACTGAATATTGATAGGGCACTGCTGATTTTTGACCTTTTTAATCAATCTAATTCAAACCGTCAGACTTTCTGTAACAACCACTTTGGTAATAAAAAATAATTAATTTTTGAGTTTGGTAGACGATGACCGATGAGACTTTTAGCGATCGAATTCGAACAAAATCAAACGGAATTGCGGAACTGAAAACCAGGCTGAAAAACAAGTTGTTTTGTTGCTCAAAAGTTGCTTATGTTTTATTTTTATTTTTTTGTAAATCCGGTTTATCCTATTTCGTCAAATTGAGAAGTTTTTTTATAGTGACATATACATTCCTGATTTTTGAACCGAAATTAGTCTAAATGGCACCGCCTAATCCCAAGCAAAATGCCAATTTCTGTTTGAAACATTTCCGCTTTTCGCTCTCGATCTCTCGCTTTCGCTTTGATGGGAATTTATCAAATTTTTGTAGATGCGCATTATGTTAAAGTCCTAAGTACTTTTCAGAATGTTATTACAATAATTAAATGGATTTAAATTCAGAAGAAATGATGGATTGGATAACAAAATAATTTTAATTAATTTTTACAAAATAATTTTACAAGTTCATGTTTTTTTTTATTATTTTTGCTGCTTGGCCGAGCAAAACGGAAATCAGTATTCAGTTCATTTCATTTTTTTGGTTGAACATTACAAGATCCTGCTCGGTGGTCATTTCATCTATTTTTGGCCTTACTTTTGGTCCGTAGACCACACAGAAAACTACAAAGAAATAACAATGCAATTAACATTTCTTTTAAAATTTCCAAACAAGTTTGTCATCTCAATTTTAGTAATTTTACAGAATGAACAATTATTAGCAAACACTATTCTTCACATTGAATGAACAAACTTCCATGAAATAAGGACTGTTTGAATGGTCTCGAATGGTGTTTGCTTGCTTTCTTGCAAATGTCAACCGCAATCAATCCAAAATCCAACAAAGTCATTAAACTGCACAAGAAATTCACTTTTTGCAGTCTTAGGTTTTCTTAGGGTTTCAGTCCGTTCAATTCTTCGTTCATGATTACTGAAAGTATGAAAAAAGTGTTTTTTTTTGTTAATCCCGAAACTGATTCTTGCAGTTTTTAATTTAAAATATTGAACAATCGCAGATGTTTACAATCAACAACCTCAAATTGATTTGTTATGTGTACTTCCATGAAATAAAGACTGCAATAAAAAAGATTGAATGGTCTCGACTAGGGGATAGGACTAAGCCCGTTATTTAGGATTCAGCCTGTTACGCCCACCGCGCGCACGCGCGATGTCCGCACCTACGGTGCGCGCAAAGGTTTGCCGAGGCTGGTGCGCGTGTCGAAGCCAAGGCTAGGCTAGGCTGCGCCTACGGCGCAGGGCCTGCAGCGCAGGAGTAGTTGTGTTACTTAGCCCTAAAAACAGTCATAGTAATCGCTAAACATCAAAATTCTACGTCAAAAGGTGAAAAAACTACTTTAGACGTCCTATTGCATCAGTCTATGGTCAGAATTTTTGACTTTTCTCTATTTGTCCATAAGTCGGGTCCCAAGACGAAAATCGAAAATCCCCGAAGACAATCTCTAAGTTTACCTATTTCCAACGTTTGTGCCAAATTACAGCCCAAACAAACAATTCTTTTTGAAAAAATAGCCTTTTTGAAGCACGTGTCTGGCTACTGCCCGAAAATCACGATTTTTGGGTAAAATCACCCTTTTCGCTTCGAGACCTCACAAAACTGTCCCTGATTCCTACATATTCCGATAGATCTCCTCGAGGCCGATCTCATAAGCCCTCGTACGCTCCAATCAGCTCATAGGACGAACACTTGCACGAAGAAACAGTTTCAATTCTCAACTTGACACCCCAACATTTCATCAACTTGGCAACAACATTTCTCGGGTCTCAAGACGAAAATCAAAAATCCCCGAAGACAATCTCTAAGTTTACCTATTTCCAACGTTTGTGCCAAATTACAGCTCTCACAAACAATTCTATTTTAAAAAATAGCCTTTTTGACGGAGGCGTCCAAAACGTCCTTTTTTTCACTCATTTTCGCGCCAAGACCCCAAATTTCAGCATTTTTTCCAAATTTTTTGGCATATTCCGAGCTATCTTTTTAAGCCCGTTCTGCCCATATCCACTTTTTCCTCCATATCTCAAACCTAACCAAAATAACGTATACATTTCAAATCGGCCTACTTTTACCACTTTGAAAGCTCTCACAACGAAAATTTTTGCAAAAATCAAAATTTCCGCCCCTAGAGACTCTGTATACCAAATTTCAGAAAAATCGGCCCAGACCCAGCGGCGCTACGCGCCGCTACTTTGTGACAAAAATTACGCCTACTTGACTTATAAAAAGAGGATTATAGCCCCGCAAAACGTTACAAAAATTAGGCCTACTTGACATATAAAAAAGGGAATTGGGTGAATGGTCTTTAGTTACCTTTTTTCTTTTTTTTCTTTTAATTTTTGAAGGGGTGAATTCTTTAAATTTTTGGTCAATTTTTGGTCTGAGAGGCAATTTTGAATTTCTTATAACTATATGATTTGTTAACAATCTAACATTTAACAAAAAAATTTTTTAAACAATTTAAAAACAAACAATAAACAATTGTTGTAAGTAAGAAACTAATTTGAAGGCAGACGTAAAAACATTTTCAAAAAATGACAGAAAATGCAACCGATTTTCCCCCTGTTTTGCTTTCCAATTAATTCGAATAGAAATTTTTTTGTCCACAATTTTTTGCAGACTACGTACTACAGATACACCCGTAAAAATTAATCGCAATTAAAATGTTCCCTTTGTAAAGCAACTTTGAAAGATTCTTTTTTTTAAATTTTATGTTTGTCCCATGGACCACTTTATGATTGCAACAGCTAAGAACGTTCATTGCAGATTTCGGTTCGGATTTTGAACCGGTGACTACAATTTTTGAATCAAACAAAGCACAATGTTGATAAAATTGACAAAATAAACAGCGGGAAGGTGGTCTCAGAGAACATATATAACGCCACAGAGCGCAAAATACCCACATTTTGTCCACTTGCCGTCATTTGTCCTAGCGTGCAGTACTACTAGGCGTTTTTTTATTTTGAATTTTTGTATTAATTTTTTTCCAATAACACGATTTTTCAATTTTTTTAAACAACAATTACTTGGACACAACTAACTTTATTCTTGCGACTAAAAATTCCGACTGCGTGAAATCATTGTTCCGACCTGCAGTTTAATTACACCATCTTTAAACGTCGCCGTTTCCATCAATTCTGCTTCTTTTTAATAAATATGTAAGCGGAAATCTATTTTGCTGCAATTTAGCGTTCCGGTCTATGTGCATAACATATTTTTGACCCTTATTGTGTCTTATTTGAATACATTTAAAACTAATATTTTGTACTATTGCCTATAATTTCCGCGCACATTTGAGAATACAAATGGCGGTATTCACCTTCAACCAAATAACTACATTTGTGACATCACTAGGGAACATCAGTAGGGAATGCATTTTTTATTTTTAAGTATATCCTACTTATACGACTGCATAGTATATTTTTGGTGCCAGATTCCCCATATTCACTTAACAATCGCGTGCGTAATTTTTGTGAACGGTAATCTTAAGCATTCTGTTGTGAAGTTGAAGAAAGAATTGAGTTCACAAGTCTTTGTTTGCATTTGCTAATTCCACGATGAAAATTAATTATTGATCAAATACAGAATATAACAATTGCAATTTTGTAATTTCTCAGGCAAATAATTATTCTAATTTTAATTGCGCGATTTCTTCTTTACTTGAAGTAATTAAATTAAATTTTGTTGTTTTTTAATTTTTGTAGAGACCGCCCTCCACCTTCACGCAGAAATAATCTTCCAGTTTTTACTGTTTTAAATATGTTTTTAAATAAATTACAATTCTGAATCTAAAAAAAAAAATCTGTTTGTCTAAAAAAATCAAGAGAAAATTCAAGCATTACATTTCTGTGACAAAAGCAATTATTTTTGCAGATTGCAAGGCGGTGTTGGAAACACATTCGATTTCAAATGTAAATGTATCAGAAAACCGTTTTATTTTTGTTCTTTGAAGTTTAAGTAAAATCGGTTTTTCGGTAAGATGATGATTTTCCTTTTTTTTTGCATTGCGCTAGAATGATTTAGTGATTTTCCTTGACAAACAGTTAACATGAAAAATTTATTAGGAATTCTATTTTTTTTTATTGACATAATTTTCTAGTAATTTTCTTGTAGTTTCACGCAGAGAGAACGGATCGTTCGAGGGTGTGGTTTTTCTTCTGAAAAGAAAATTTATTGAAGTTCGGTTTTTTTGAAAGTACGAACCATGATTTTCTTGAACAGAATTGAAACTCAACAATCCCATCAACAAATTTCATTTGCTTATTTTTAACAATTCTAATAAGTTTTCTTGAATTTTTGCAAACCAAACAATTTTTAAATCCTTAAAATTTAAACGAATACCGGAAAAATAAAACCAAAAAATTAAACATTGAATTGTAGTCGGCGAGTTATAGAGCTTCCGTTTTAATTACTGACCGCGCCGTAGGATTGGCCAAGCAACGTCGAATCTTTGATACAAAACTGCATAAAATCGACAATACAGTGTTGAATATTTCTGTGTGGTTTACAGTTCAAATTAAAGTCTGAATTTTATTTTCTCTTCTAAACAAGTTTGCAAAATAAAACGAAGCAAATCCTTTGATTCTTCGATTTAAAAAAAGGAAAAAACAAGAGCGTAATTTTTGTCTTGCGTACAATTTTATATGACTCTTGAATCATTAATCCAATTGAATAAATAAAAGAGTTTTTAAATTAACATTCTGATTATTTTTTTCTCAAGTTCTTAAGTTTCTTAACTTCCAATTTTCAAAAGTGATCGATAAACTACAAATTAAAAAACAGATTCTGACACAAAACTGCGTAATAGTTGCTTCTGTGGATAAAAGTTCAAGTTATTTCTTTTATTTTTTTTTTAAACCAGTTTAATTTTAAATCATTCGATTATAAATCCAATTAAAGAAATAAAAGAGTTCATTTATTGATTTTATCATTGCTTATTTCTTTTTCATTGAAGAAGAAGAGATGCTCTGTTTGAGTGTCCGGATTGTCGATTGCATGGACGATCCGGTCATAGACGCTTCGTTGATTGGAGTTCAGCTGGTTCATCATGATGTTTGCCCGCGAAAGGTCATCTTTGGCTGCTGGAGCTCCGGTGGTCACAGCGGTGATCTGCTGCTCGTCGAAGTCAATTTCTTTGAGCACTTCTTCTTCGTCAAAGTTGTGGACTTCGTCCAGGCCCACGTCACGTGGCGCAAGATCTTGTTGTTCGATCCCAATCGTTGGCGTTGTTCAAGTCAAGTGCGGGCAGAGGTCGTCGAGAAAGTCTCTGATCAGTTACTTCGGACTCGATGGACGGTTGTGAATGATCAGCATGGCGAGGAAACGGCAAAGCCGATTTGCGCTGATCATCTCAGTTCTGGCGGATTCCATTGTCGCCCTCCAGTTTGCGTCGGAATCGGTGAGTTGAAGCAGCTCAGCGGCACGATAGAACGTTTCTTGCACTTGTGGATTTTCATGCTCGTAAGGAACCGTCGTGAGATCATCAAATCTGGTTACTACAGCCTGAATAAAGAACACATTAAAGAGATAATTTAAAAGAAATTACCATATGAAGAAGAAGAAGTCTAATCGCGAGTAGCTCGCGATTTATCGGAGAGACCGATGAGATTCTGATGACAACTTCACCCAAATTTCCAACTCGAGGCTCCCACTTCTTCTTGCGGTCTTTTAAAGCATATAACTGAAGTACCTCAGCGTACCTCAGATTTGCTGCATCTGCGTTTGTCCTGCACAGCTCAATGTAATCTCTGAGAGGAGTGATCTTCGGGCCCTTCGCTGCCTTAACTGCGGCCTTCGACGTCGTTCTTGATGCGAGTCAAGCTGTTGGCAGTGATCCACTCGATTCATCAAAATCAATTTTCTTCAATATTTGCTTCAAGTTAATTTCATAAGCTGAATTCCGCTATCAGAACAACATTACTCCAGCTTCACTTACGTTCAGTTGAAGAAAATTCTCGTGGAAGGATCGATTGATGCGGAAAGATCAGGTGGCAACGCCTAGATTCGATCGTGATTATGTCGGCGTTTTGCTGTTATACATAACATTAAGAGAATTTCTTTTTAAATAACTCGCATCGCGTTGGGAAATGCATTGCATTCAGAATATTCAGAGTTAAACAAACGATTTTTTTAATGCGAAATGTAGTTAATTAATGCGAAGATCGTAGAAAGTTCTTGTTTTGCGTTTTTTACTCTCTATTTCAGCGAACAAACGAGTAAAAAATTACCCCACATTCAGTAGCATTTTAATCGATTTAACAGAAACAAATTCAACAAAAAAATAAGATTTTACAAATTTCCACAAGATTTTAAAATTTATTTTTTGAAAACCTGTTCGTCAATACCAGTTCTCAATACCAAACCAAACAATCGTCTAGCCCTTGTAGGGTGAAAAAAATTTTGAAAATGGTGAAAAAAATGCGGAAAATGTGGAAAAGTGTATGCGGCCAACAGCGTTTGGTCAATGTTGATTTTTTGGTTAAAATAGTTGCAACATTGTGAAAAACGCGCTTTTTTGATAGAACGGATTGTACTAACCGCTCAACTCACTCAATTCATTCATTCTAGTATTTATTTTTTTTGCAATGCGAAATGTAGTGCAAGAGAAGAAAATCGCAACTTCTGAAAAATTTCAACTTCGTATTTCTGCATTATTTCAGTTATTATAATTTTTAAAATTATAAGAATTTTTGATCTTTTGAGGTTCACTCATCGAAATAATTATAAATAATTATACATATATTGCGGTACAAGCAAACTACAAGAAAACAAGCTCTAAATGTTAAAAAGACTAACAGCATGAGCTATTGAATATGTCACCAACGAGCCGAATTACAAATTTTGAAACCGCAACCGTAACAGCCGCGAGAGCATTATTAATCAATTAATTCTTTGATTTGAGCATCTTTTTTTTGTCCGTTTTTTATGGTTTTGTAAGTGGTGCATTTTATTTGTTTCGGAATTTAAATTATCCCGTTTTCAAATGACATTTGATTTTTGCAATCGAGTAGTTTGAACATTAATACAAATTTGTACTCGGCGCCGAATCGTCCCAGCGCCGAGTTGTCCTGGCACCGAATCGGCGGCGCCGAGTTGTCCTGCTCCGCAAATTTGTACTTACTTCCAAACATACGCAACAAATTCAATTTTTCTGCTCGCAGCAAAATATCTCTTAAAGTACTTCTTCAAAATATCTTAAATTCTCTTCACGGTTTTTTTTCACAATGAGTAGATGGGCCAACCTCCCTTATTCTATAAAACAAAACAGCTAATTCATTTTTATTTTATTATTGTGTGTTGTCATTTCAAAAAGTCATTGAAGTCATTTTCAAATTTTTGTTAAAAAAACGACAACGAGAATATTATTAGTTTGAGCTAATTTTTGAAAATTACATTATGTTTATACATCGTTAATTTAAGCAATTTAGCGGGACAACGTCGACTTTTTTGGTCTCCAAAGGAGTAATTATTATAAACGTTTTGATACAATTTTGTTTTTTGCCTTTTTAAAGTGCTGAAATTCAAATGTTTTATATCCAAGTTTAATTTTGACATTTACTAAATAACATTTTAGAAAAGTAGCAAAAGCATACAATACTTACACCGCAGGCTCTTGCAAACAATCTTCGATACCCTGGCTTTTCATGGTTTTGGAGTTTTTAATTTATTTTTCAAGCAAATAAACAATACCGAATTCAATTGGTTTTTATTTTGCGCACTTTTTTTCTGCTGCAGTAGATTTAATTACAATATAACTTTTTGTTATAGATTTTTTTCAGCCATTGCCTACCAGAATTGCAAAAACCAAAACTGAAAACAAAATTCAGTTTAAAATAAATTTTTGAGTATATCTAGCGGTGAATTAAACATGTCAACTAAATTTTAAATTTTGTTTAAAATGTTTTATTCTTTTATCTTTGCCAATCTCTGCGATTAAAAGAAAATAAAATTTAAATTTGGCTTTCAGAGCAAGTGATTATCCGCAACAAGTTGTCGTAATGGGTGATCGTAATCCCGTACTTGTTTTTGAACAGTTAATTTAAGTGATTCTGGTGCTTCGGTTGCTCCGATCCATTGAAAACAATAAAAACAGGGTTTTAACAAGAAGCGTCAGCGGTTAATCGCGCGGTGATAGTAAAACAATGACTTTCTGAACGAATCAGTGGATGAATTCATCTAAACAGACCCTTGAATCAACGTTTTCTGCTCATTTCATCGGGATATCTCTCAAACAGCTATCGTGCTTTCTTCATCTAGCCAAAGTGACAAAAAGCAACGACGCATGACGCAACGATTTTCGATTGTTTTTCATCGTGAAATGCGGTAAAATGTAACCCTTCACTGCAATACTTACAAGACACTAAACAGCCGATTTTAAGTTTTATTTTTAAGTTTTATAAATCTATTTTTAAATAAAATATTTTGTGGTAAATAAAAAATTTGAGCAGCGCAAGAAAAGCCACTTGATCATAGGTCACTCACTGCTGGTGGCCGATTGAACGATTTAATCTGCTTTTTTACAATTTATGCAATCTTTATCCAACTTTTTTGTTAAAATAAAGGTTTAATTTTTGGGCATGATCTAAATCTCCCAATAAATATTACTGAGCTATGGTCCAAAGTTTCTGATATTTTAAATGTTTTTAATCATTTGTAGTCAAATTTTTAAATTAAAAAAAATTAATAACAGTGACGATGAATGGTTCAATTAAAATGTATTCGAAACTGAAGCAAGAAACCAGAATTTTTTTTTCAATAAGTTTTATTTAATTACAGTAGCGATGTTGTTTCAGTTAACATTGGTTATGGTTATAATTCAGTTGTGTTTTGATTTATAAAATTTTACTTGAAGCTGGTGGAGTTAAACGATTGACAAAAAAAATCTAAATTTTTGAATTTTTTATTAACAGACCAAACAGGTAACTGCGAAACCCATCTGATAACCAGGATAACAGATATTTTTTGACCTTTGCAATCTTTGACCGATCTTTGCAATTAATACAAATTAAAATTTTAATTAGACTTTCGGGCACGTGATAATTTTTGTTTTGGTTTCATTTCTTCGATTAATGGTCGATTCATTGTGCAGTAGTGGACATTAGTAGAATTAAACACCTTTTCTTGTTGATTTTTGTATCGAGAAAAACGCAGAAAAGTACAAACAAAATTCAGTAAAAATTTTTTGGCAAATTTGGCGGAAATTTCAGCATGTCAACAACCGGAAAGTTTAAATTTGTAAGTTTTGGTTCACCGAACCATTTTAAAGCCAAAATCCTCAAATTTGTTTTACAGGAAAACACAATATAGTAATACAGTAATCAAATGTAGCTATAAAAAGAAATGTCGCGAAAGCGACTTCCTACAGTAACCCACAAAGGGGGAATCGGCCAGAAGTGCCACATCCATCAGCTGGAAAGATCAGCAATCGACACCAACAAGGGTCATCGGAGCCCACTTGACGGAGGAACGACGCCATGTGTGAACCAGAGGATGTGCGAGAGCCGAAGCGTAAACAACAATGGAGACCAGGAAGGTCACACCCACAAAACAGCATTGCAAGTGCAAGTGAAAAAGTGAAAAATTTTGGAAGAAATAAATTTCTGAGGTTCTTTTTCTTAAACAATATTGGCAAATTTGCCGGAAATTTTCAGTTTTTGAATTTTGGTTCACCAAACCATTTTTAAGCCAGAATCCTCAAATTTATTTTACAGGAAAACACGTTATGTGAGATAAACTTTTCAATTTCACTCTTGAATAACTTTTTGTTTAAGTATTTGTCATTTCAGATAATGATATAATGGTGATAAAGGCACAATCTTTGTACGATAGCGGAGATCCGGTTGGATTGAACCCGTTTTTCTGTTTTTAGCAACAACAGTTTAAAAAATTTTGATCGTTATTTTAATTTTTTGGGCGGTGCTAATAGGATCTAGTCAGAATTTAATGAAGCAAGATGAAAGAAAATAAAAATCAAAAAATTCGCTTCTATATGTGCTGTAAAAATTTGCTGCGATAACAAACTGTAATTGCTTAGTCTTGTACTTCAAAAAGTCACTCGGAAGGATTTCTATCCACCAACTTAAAAATAGAAGAGCAGAGAGGAGAAGGGGATGAAGAAATTTATGACATCTGAGAAAGCCAGACTTTAAGTTTTCTTCGAAAGATTTTTAAATAATTTAAAAATAGTATATTTTCAATACTTTTTAAGTTTTAGTTTGAACATGGGTCAAGCTGCTACAAAAATCGTTTTTGCGCAAGATTGCGCAAAGGCGCATTTTTGCTTTATTTTCTGTTATACTGTTGTCTCCCGCAACGATCGGCTGTTGTGGTCTCAAACAAAAAAGTAGTGCGAAATGGTAGAGTCAACTCTAATGTTAAACCAATTTAACTATGTGAACTGTGAAGAAGAAATTTAATAATATTGAAGTGTGACATGTCACACCGCTAAAATGTTCGAATTTATCAAACAATTCGTTCAACTTCTTGCTTTGGTGACCATGAACCGCGTTGATCTGGACTTTGCGGAAAAAGTCCTCTTACAGTTGGACTATTCCAACCTTGTATATGCAGAAGAAGTCTATCGCGAGTAGCTCGCGATTTAACGGAGAGACTGAGGAGATTCTGGTGACAACTTCACCCAATTTTTTGACTTGACGCTCACACTTTTTCTCGCGGTCTTTGAAAGCATATAACTGAAGTACATCAACGTACCTCAGATTTGCTGCATATGGGTCTGTCCTGCACAGCTCAAAGTAAGCTCTGAGCGGAGTGATTTTCGTGCCTTTCGCTGTGTTATGCCGGAGCATAACTCGCGCTCTTGCGCTATGGGTCTTCTGGGGCGACCGCTCGCTAGGATTGCGCAAGCGGCATCTCTGGGAGCCGCGGCGAGAGGCGCGCGCGGCTGGTTCATAAACGAAATATATATTCGAAATGGCAACGAAAGAAGGGCGGCTGCGCCCTCGCCACAGCTGCGTTAACTGCGGCCCTCCTTTCTTTTCCTTGTTCGAGTCCATACTGGGTCTATCGGGCGTGTTGACGTGCAAACTTTGCACGCAGTGGGACATACGGTAAATCGGATAAGGGAGCAACCGCCACATTGTTCCCATGGCAGTCATGAATCTGGTCTTCCCGCAGTACGTGTTCTCATTGTAGTACTGAAATAAGAATGTGAGAGTTTCATTGCAATTGATGGTGCACTGACCACTCCGTTCTTTGTGCTGTTGTTCGCGTTGGTGACTCATCGGAGACGCGTACGTAAGCCATCTCAGTACCTTTGCAAATGTACTTGAATATGTAGCTTTCGCAGCGTTCTTCAGCGATGTACTCGATGTTGTGATCAAGCGCTGATTTCGTCAATAATGATAAAGTCGGTGTCAAATTCCTCGTCGTCGTTCTTGATGCGAATCAAGCTGTTGGCAGTGATCCACTCGATTCATCAAAATCAATTTTCTTCAATATTTGTGTTCGTTAATTTCATAAGCTAAATGCCGCTATCAGAACAACATTACATACTCCAGCGACACTTACGTTAAGTTGAAGAAAATTCTCGTGGATGGATTGATTGATGCGGAACGACCAGGTGGTAAAGCCAAGATTCGATCGTGATTATGTCGGTGTTTCGCTGTTATACATAACATTAAGAGAATTTTTTTTAATAACGCGCATCGCGTTGGGAAACGCAAGAAACCTTTTTTTCAATGCGAAATGTAGTGCAAGAGAAAAGCGCAACTTCTGAAAAATTTGTTTCAATTTCAATTTCGTATCTCTGCATTCATGTGATTTCATTTTGTTTGTTTTTTGTCGCAACAAATAACGTCGCACAACAACAATAACAACAAATTTCGCATCTTTTTTTTGTTCTGTTTCTAATCGTAGAAAGTTTTTGTTTTGCGTTTTTTTACTCTCTATCTTAGCGTGGAAAATGTGGAAAAGTGATCACTCAACTCACTAAATTTTGATTCTAGTTTCATTCTAGTCCCAAAGGAGCCTTTGGGCATTTCGGACAGGGGGTTTTTAAAGTCTCTTCTGCTCAAATTTCGTCAGAAGTCTAGAGAATAAGATCCGCATTCTTGATACAGTACCAACTGCCTCTTCTCGATTCAGTTTTCGCTTATTAGGTAGGGGGGATTGTCTCCTGCAACGATCTGCTGTTGTGGTATCAAACGAAAACTGCGAAATAGTATAGTTAATGCTAACAATGCATTTAAACCGAAATCTCATTCGTTCGCTGAACCTTCAACCATGAACTTCGTTGCTCTGGACTTTACGGTGCGAGTCCTCCTGCAGCTCGATATCCAGTCGTCGACGAAGCCGAGCAGCTCAGTGGGCAGTGGACAGTCGCTGCCAGCAAAGATAGAGCGAAACGAGCGGCTTTATCCTTGATTGTCAATGATAATCAGCGCAAATTATTTGCCAGTGTGGAGATTTTTGCTTCACCGTACGTAAGTGTGCACTACGACCAAGCCGACCTGAACTACGTGACATTTGCTTCTTTTCGCGCCAGTGAGGTTTGTACCAATGACTTTGAGGTTTCGCGCACAACGTTTGAAAAACTGGCGAAACTCCCAACTCGTCCATTGCGAACAGTGTTCCGGTGCCTTGAATTTTCGATGCTTCACCTGTCCGATCTGTCAAACGCAAATCGCTTTTTCGATTATTATTCCTTGTTGGAGCAGTGCCGCTTTTCACTCACTAACATTGCGTTGGCTGATGTTAGAGGTTTCGAAGCGGAAATCGAAGTTATTATTGAGAAGCAGACTGCACTAAGGAAGATCAACATTTTCCGCTGTGACCTCTCGCCCAGAAGCATTGACTTGATAACTGAGAAACTCATATTTCACAATAGTCTTGAACTCAACATCTGCTGCGATGAATCGCCTCTTAGCTGCGAACAAGCCGATAAGCTGATCTCGAAATACTTTGATTGGCAAAAGGATTTCGAAGACGTCATGAATGTGAAGCAATTCGAAATAACCGTCGATGTAGCAATCAGTGACGTATCTGAGCTGCAAGAGCATTTCAAGTTCATGGATAGCGTGGTCACGCACAAGAGCGTTTCTGAACATCTCTGGGGCAGAAGAGAAGGTTTCCACTTGGCTATCCGAATCGATATTGAATCCGATGAAACAACGACGGATTTGTTTGTAATTTTCTTTGACGAGGATGAGTGGTATCTCTTCTGGGACGTTGATGAAGAGAGTTCCGATGACGAAGAGAATTCCGATGACGAAGAGAATTCCGATGACGGAAGGAATTCCGATGACGGAGAGAATTCCGATGACGGAGGGAATTAATTAAGCATTAATTAAGGAATTACTTCCGATTAATTAAGCAATGTGCCCACGACGGGCATATTCCATTTCTTTTTACTGTTGCCAGTTATGTGTATGAACAATCAAATCAGCGTTCTTTGTGTTCGTTCTTGTCATTTCACATCACAAATAAATAAAGTCAGCTTCGATCGATCAGTCAAAAGTTTAAAAATTGTGTCACGCTTCACTCGGCGAGCGCTGCTGAGCGGGACCGCCCACCTCTCGCACGCACATGACGCCCCCACAGAACGTTCTTTAATTAACTATTTAAATATTGACAAGTTTTGATATTTTCTTGTGTTTTTTAGTTGATTTATGGAAACTTTAGCGTCACGATACATCGGCCCGACGGAACATGGCCGTTGACAAATGGAACTGTAAATGCTGTTTTCGGTACGTTCTTTTATTATGAACTATGCCTAGTAAATCATATAATATAATTATTTGCTTTGGAGGATGTGAAATTGGAATTATACGCGTACAATGACAATGACGAATTTGAAGACGAAGATTTAATTTAATTTTAATTTATTTACACACAATCAGTGTGTAAATCAAGAAATTACACATACAAGAGGGGATTGGAAAAGGTGTGTAGGAAGGCAAGAATCCCCTAGTTACATTGAACCCGTCAGGATTCAAGAGAATGATTAAAGAAATGAGGTTTCACTGAGAGCGGTTTAACGGCCCGAACACTTATTGACAAATGGACAACAGATAGTTTTTTAGTCTTCTTTGAAAAACCTTTACATTTTTTGCCGTAACAACTTGCTCCGGGAGGTCATTCCACAGGGGAACTACAGTTCGGGAAAAGAATTTCTGGGCACGATTGGTTCTGCAGAAACTTGGCTGAATGTGGAACGTTGACCTAGTTCTAGTTGCTCGAGGAGCAGCTAGAGGTTCCGGAAGGAAGTCGGATGGTGAACAATTAACTTTCCCATGGAAAACTTTGTAGACAAAAGATAGGCTAGCGAGATGTCGGCGGTCGGCAAGAGTGGAAGCATTCAGGAGCAGCAAAGCTCCTTCGTGGCCAGGATACGGAATCCTACAGCGCGTGAACACAAATTTCAAGTATTTTTTCTGGACAGATTCTAAAAGATCTACGTTTTTCGCGCTGTGCGGCGACCATACAGTGGACGGCGACCATACAGTGGACTAGACTAAGCATAATCAGGGATTAAGCATAATCAGGGATACATCGATCGCATAACAAAAATTGATTCCGGCGAAAAGGTTTTTAAGCAATTTTGTATGGCAATAATTAATTTCTGACAAAAACATCCAAAAATTTCTTTTTGAAAACCAAAAAATTATCAAACTTGGTAGTCCAACTAAAAAAACGATTGTAAACTATACAAAGACGCCTGAGATCAGCTCCTCTCAAGAAGCTTAGAAAACGCAGCAGTGTCTAAATTATAACTGCTTTGCTACAAAAAAAAAATAATCTGCAATTTCGAAATGCATTTTCATTTAATTTTAATATTATTTTTATTATATATAAAAAATATTATTTTCCACTGTCTGGTCCTCAAAAAATAAAACAATTTGATGAATTTCCATTTTCTTCAACGATGATATATTCGCTATATGATGATATAGTCAAAAAATATATTCGCCTGTTGAACTCGTTAAATTGAAAATACTTCATGTGAAAACGCCAAAATCAGGTAGTTTTAAAATTTTATGAATGACTAGGTACCTGTTACCCGTTGAAGTAAATTTAACAATACTTTTCTTACAAACAACATGGAAACAGCAAGAAAAGATAGGCTAGCGAGTATAAGAACAAAGAACAAAAAAATTATGATTGAAAGAAAAATGATTAACTTTTAAATACAATCTTTTATTTCTCAGTTTTAAACGACAGATAGCTGACGACAAGTTTTGCTTAAATAATTGTTTCCATTCTTAAGTGATTTTTTTAAAATTCCTATCACGCTTAAATATATGTTTCCATTCTTAAGTGATTTTTTTAAAATTCCTATCACGCTTAAATAATTGTTTCCATTCTTAAGTGATTTTTTTAAAATTCCTATCACGCTTAAATATATGTTTCCATTCTTAAGTGATTTTTTTAAAATTCCTATCACGCTTAAATATATGTTTCCATTCTTAAGTGATTTTTTTAAAATTCCTATCACGCTTAAATATGTGTTTCCATTCTTAAGTGATTTTTTTAAAATTCCTATCACGCTTAAATCATTGTTTCCATTCTTAAGTGATTTTTTTTAAATTCCTATCACGCTTAAATCATTGTTTCCATTCTTAAGTGATTTTTTTAAAATTCCTATCACGCTTAAATAATTGTTTCCATTCTTAAGTGATTTTTTTAAAATTCCTATCACGCTTAAATATATGTTTCCATTCTTAAGTGATTTTTTTAAAATTCCTATCACGCTTAAATATATGTTTCCATTCTTAAGTGATTTTTTTAAAATTCCTATCACGCTTAAATATATGTTTCCATTCTTAAGTGATTTTTTTAAAATTCCTATCACGCTTAAATCATTGTTTCCATTCTTAAGTGATTTTTTTAAAATTCCTATCACGCTTAAATAATTGTTTCCATTCTTAAGTGATTTTTTTTAAATTCCTATCACGCTTAAATAATTGTTTCCATTCTTAAGTGATTTTTTTAAAATTCCTATCACGCTTAAATAATTGTTTCCATTCTTAAGTGATTTTTTTAAAATTCCTATCACGCTTAAATATATGTTTCCATTTTAAGTGATTTTTTTAAAATTCCTATCACGCTTAAATATATGTTTCCATTCTTAAGTGATTTTTTTAAAATTCCTATCACGCTTAAATATATGTTTCCATTCTTAAGTGATTTTTTTAAAATTCCTATCACGCTTAAATATATGTTTCCATTCTTAAGTGATTTTTTTAAAATTCTTATCACGCTTAAATCATTGTTTCCATTCTTAAGTGATTTTTTTTAAATTCCTATCACGCTTAAATCATTGTTTCCATTCTTAAGTGATTTTTTTAAAATTCCTATCACGCTTAAATAATTGTTTCCATTCTTAAGTGATTTTTTTTAAATTCCTATCACGCTTAAATATATGTTTCCATTTTTAAGTGATTTTTTTAAAATTCCTATCACGCTTAAATATATGTTTCCATTCTTAAGTGATTTTTTTAAAATTCCTATCACGCTTAAATATATGTTTCCATTCTTAAGTGATTTTTTTAAAATTCCTATCACGCTTAAATATATGTTTCCATTCTTAAGTGATTTTTTTAAAATTCTTATCACGCTTAAATCATTGTTTCCATTCTTAAGTGATTTTTTTAAATTCCTATCACGCTTAAATCATTGTTTCCATTCTTAAGTGATTTTTTTAAAATTCCTATCACGCTTAAATAATTGTTTCCATTCTTAAGTGATTTTTTTAAAATTCCTATCACGCTTAAATATATGTTTCCATTCTTAAGTGATTTTTTTAAAATTCCTATCACGCTTAAATATATGTTTCCATTCTTAAGTGATTTTTTTAAAATTCTTATCACGCTTAAATCATTGTTTCCATTCTTAAGTGATTTTTTTAAATTCCTATCACGCTTAAATCATTGTTTCCATTCTTAAGTGATTTTTTTAAAATTCCTATCACGCTTAAATAATTGTTTCCATTCTTAAGTGATTTTTTTAAAATTCCTATCACGCTTAAATATATGTTTCCATTCTTAAGTGATTTTTTTTAAAATTCCTATCACGCTTAAATATATGTTTCCATTCTTAAGTGATTTTTTTAAAATTCCTATCACGCTTAAATATATGTTTCCATTCTTAAGTGATTTTTTTAAAATTCCTATCACGCTTAAATCATTGTTTCCATTCTTAAGTGATTTTTTTAAAATTCCTATCACGCTTAAATAATTGTTTCCATTCTTAAGTGATTTTTTTTAAATTCCTATCACGCTTAAATAATTGTTTCCATTCTTAAGTGATTTTTTTAAAATTCCTATCACGCTTAAATAATTGTTTCCATTCTTAAGTGATTTTTTTAAAATTCCTATCACGCTTAAATATATGTTTCCATTTTTAAGTGATTTTTTTAAAATTCCTATCACGCTTAAATATATGTTTCCATTCTTAAGTGATTTTTTTAAAATTCCTATCACGCTTAAATATATGTTTCCATTCTTAAGTGATTTTTTTTAAATTCCTATCACGCTTAAATATATGTTTCCATTCTTAAGTGATTTTTTTAAAATTCCTTATCATATATGTTTCCATTCTTAAGTGATTTTTTTAAAAT